>JASCZW010007149.1:0-87818 GCA_034211315.2 Aedes japonicus | reverse complement strand
TTTTTTTGTTTTTGTACTTTGCTTTCTCCAGAAATTGTTTGAACGAGTTACTATTTCTGAAGGAGTAAAGTGCACATACCCTCTTCCCCACACTTTTATTATATCCCACTGTACCTTATAGGATGAAAATTCGGTACATATATCAAGAAAACCATAGTTAACGACCATTAGATCCATGAGAATTCCGATATATCAACATTACTTCCATTTGCTAGAACCAAAGATGTGAAGAGAAAGTATCGATAGGTCCTAAAGCGCTCGGCAGGTTATGTAATTGAATAGAATTAGTTTGAAATTGAGCATACGGTTTTGTTAAGCAGTATTTAGAAACAAACGTGCTTGATCGTGCTCCAATACCGTCAAATGCACATTATGGTTCTTGCGATGTGAAATCTCTGTTTTTACACTCCCTAAAGACCACATGTGATGGAAGCCAAATTCCAATTAGAGGTTTTTGAAAACACAACTTCTCATTTTTACCAGTAGTGGTTTTTCTCGTCGTTGTTTACTTAACAACCTCGCAGAGAAACCCGGTAAGATGTCGTATGCTGATCCTCTTAACAGCATGTTTTGGCGGAAACCCAATCATTGAATATATACACTATTAATTTTTTTTTAAATGCGTTTGCTTCGAAACACTGCTTAAAAAAAGCCCAACGCCTGTGCCCTAAACAATTCTTAGTTCTAATAATTCAATTCTATTAATATTAAAACCACTAGACCCATAACTAAAATAATAGCGACAGTTAAATGTAGAGCCTGCTATGTTGAAACATAAGATTTGAAACACTTTTCTGTGTACGTATTTTAATTTTATTATTCAAAAAGGTTTTACAATAATGAGTTTTGTTTATGAGCGCATTTTAGAATTCACGGTATTATTTTCTCTTGTACGAACAATTTAGTAGAGTATAGACTCCCCACATTGATTAAAAGTTTCGAAGCTAACGAATGTCAATAAGCAAAATATGGAGATAGAAGTTTATTCATTAACGATAATATTTTCGAAAATGTAGCTTTCCCAAGTAACAATTCAAATGCAAATTGGTTTTATTCATGTTCTATGGTAGTTTTATAAAAGCATTATGGAGATCATCTGGTTTTATCAGGGCATTTTCCAAGTTAAGGTGATTGTAATTGATTAACAGTTCTTAGGAGTGATTAAAGAACACTTGAAGAAACCTCCATAAAACTACATCATTTATAAGTGTAATTCACCTTATAAGTAATTTTATAAGATACTTGATTCCCCTCTCAAAACATCGTTTCGCAACTTTCATAAAACCTGATAAAAGTTTTGAAAAAGTTTATATGACATTCTTCTTTAAGATAAATGTATCTTGAAAATGCTGCCATAAAACGCTCTTAGAACCATTTGATTTCGAATAAGAGCACATACTCTTGAGAAAGAACATTATGTGAATAGTAAACAAACTGGACGATGGACGCCCATAGGTGAAAGAAAATATAAAATAGTAGATCGTTCAAGTGGAAATTCAATAAAAACCTATCCAATATATTGAGTACTCCTTCATATCAGCCATCAACGACCAATATTTTTTTTTACCATCGCTAGATTCCATTGGTTTTGCAGCCTACTGAGACTTATCAGAAGGGTCTATGCGTTAAGCGTCCTATTTTTTGTAACGAATCAAATTAAATGGTCAATGTGTCGGCAGTTGAAAACCGAAAACATAACTCTTGATAAACCTAACGTCCCAGGTAGTGCGTTATCGCAATGCGTTATCGTATTTCCACCACCGTTAAATCTAAAGTCGGAAGTAGTGCGCTGGAATCGCTCAGTGATCTACTACACAGCGCACTTCTTCCGACGTTAGGTTAAGCATATAGATTAAGAGGAAAAATCATGTTTCGCTCAACAGATGTTTCCGCCATAGAGGCAATAATACTATCTGTTATTATTCCCAAAACCATTGTCAGCATATTCAAGTTAATTTTTTTTATCGACTTCCGCTGGTGAATAAAAACAATAAATTATAAGCTATAATTATGACTAAGAAAAACAATTATGCATAGGCACTTTTGATTTGCACGTTCACATTTTCTTTGTTTATGATGTGCCTTTTTCACACTGATCTTATGGCTATATTATGAAAGAATTGTTTACCTTTAGCAATTCAAACAAGTTTTATTCAAACGTAACTTATCGTTTTCAAGAACAGAAAAAATAAATATGAACTTATCGCGCTCCTCAAAAAATCTGTTACTCTTGTGCAAGCAATATAAGTTTTGTTTGCGTTTTATGATAGTTTTCGATAAAACCATTGAAAAAATGGCAAGCGTGGCTATTCTGGATTCCCTCGGAATGGTAGTCATTTTCATAAATATGCAACAAAACTCTAATTTTTCCAATGGTACGAACAAACAATGCTGTTTAAAATACATTTTGAAACATAAAATGGATTGTAGACACAATTTATTCAAGATCTAACAATTTATCAGCCTTTTCACCTAATAGTTAAATTTTATACTATTTGTTTTATTTTTTAAATAAGTCAGTGTTCTAGCAATAATTCAGAGGCGCATTAGAATTTTCGAACTTTTATGTTATGAAACACCAATAAACTGAATGTCGCATGAAAAATTCATCAAACGCAGGCAAAAAGGAGATGCATTTATGGTCACCTTGACAATTAATTTACATACGTATCCACTTTGAAAGAGAAATATAGTAGCTTCTACTCAACTATAAACAAAAAAAAGTCCCCATTTAGCAGAACGGAATCTTCGAAGCATATTTGTGACAGACTGGAAGTATTCTTAAAGAGGAAAATTATAAAACTATCAAAACTTGTGGTAGTTTTATCATAGTTTTAAGTATGTCTTGAATGTCATTACAAGTATGCACCGATAAAACTATCAAGTTTTAAGCGAACCTTGGGAAATAGTCTTGAGAACCTCCTGTTGTATGGGCCTTTTGGAACATAAGAGGGTTTTATGGCTGTTTTATCGATGTTATGTAGAATATCTAGCTTTATGCGTGGTTTTATCAAATGAGTCTTGAAAACTTCTTCAAGTGTACCTTAAAATTGAATTTGTTACTTGGGTTAGAAGTAAGGTAAACATGTAATCAGGTAAATTTCTGAAATCATAACATTTATTGAGGTTGACTTCAGTACCAGTAGTAGTCGATATAGATTGCATAATGGGTCTGTATGTCAGATTTTATCAAAATTCACTTCGCATTTATTATAACTGTTGTCTAACATTTATACTTAAGATTTCTTTAAAGGATTTGATTTTCAATCAAAAGGTTCTATTTTTGGCTGAAATAGTTCCTTGTAAACAGTGGTGGCCAATATAATCAATACATCTACAGTTTTTCATACAAAACAGTCATATTTGACACTCTCTATGTCTAGACAATAGAAGTAACCTGAATTTCAAACTGTGTTGAATTTATAAACTGTGCTTCAAAGTCTTTAGAATTACCACCATATTTGAAAACTTTATTTACTCACCAATGTTTGAAAATTTTATAACCATTTATTTTCTTTTTCAAATTAGTTTATTTCAAAAGAATAAATATTTTGCCAAAGAACTCATTCTTGTTCAACTTTTCAATTTGAAATTATTTAAAAACTAATTTTTGGCCAAACTAAAATTTAAAAATTCAAAAGGGTGCATTTGTTATTTTCCCTAAACTGTAGTTGTTAATCTCTTTTGCTATACCTTCATAAAATTCGAAAAATTTCCAAGGAATTTCGATGCCCTAGAATACTATCAATCTCAAACAAAATCCTAAGTTTAACCTCAAATTCCCCATGGATATTTCTTTCGAACTGCCGTGAAGTTCTCAATAGGTTTTGATGAAATAAACCTCGGAAATCTCCTTCAAAATTTTTTAACTCTCCTTAGAAATTTAGCTCGATATAACTTATAAATTTTCATTGTATTGTTCATAGTATTCCACTTTAAAACAAACTTGGTTGATGATTTGCTCACAGATCTTTCAAAGAGTTATTCAATAAGAAACTTAAATTGAATTCCATTGAATGGCTTTAAAATATCCACATTGTAGAAACCGAAAAATAATCTCTGAATTTTTAAATTACTGTTTTTTTTTTAATTCCTTTATTATCAAGATTTTTTTTTTTAATGTGTCATAATGTGTATACTTTAATTTCGCTCGATTACAGTTTACATTACAATTACATTACTACTACATGAAATTTAATAAATTATACGTCGCAGCACAGCTGTTTGAAATCTTACAAAACTTGCTATCGAATCAATAAAAAAAAATCAATACAAACTAAATCACAGAAAAAAAAATCTATTCACCCTAACAACGCTTCATCTAGGTAGGTGTTCTCATAAAGAATTAACGTATATATCCTCGTAACCTAGTTGAACATAATTCCGGAGTCTAATGCAAGGTCGTATAGGACCGTTGCAACTCCGTCGGCCCAGCAGCACCGTTCCCGGACGAGGAACTTCTCGCCTGGGACATCATATGCTCTACACGGTTGGTTGTTTCCCGCACCACGCCGGAAATGTCCGGCAGATCGGGCAAATCCAGCGTGATGTGTGCCGACAGACGTTTGTACACGGAACTGTTGGCATCTTTTTTTGGCCGCCGCGATTCCACATATTTCAGTTGCTGTTTCAGAAAGATGGCATTCTTCAAGGCCTCCTGTACGTTTTTCAGCGATTCATCCGCCGCTTCGATGTCCTTGACGGCTTGAATCGCGTATTCCATATCGTAACACTTGCCCTGTAAATCCTGCTGTAGCTGATAAACCTCGCCCCTGCGGTCTACTATCAAAGGAATCACCTTCCGGACATGTTCCTGTATTCGATAGAATGCCAAACTGGGTTCGTTCGCTACGATGTGCATGTTTTCGGAAATTTTCTCCGTAGTTTTTTTCACTTTGGCATGAAGTTCCGGATCGTTGACTGTGGTCATTTTACTGAAAATAATGCTGAACCGAGAGTGGACTTGGCGATTTGGCCAAAGTTGAAGATGTTTGTTTACTACACGGTGGGTTGGGGTCAATGAATTTTCAGCCCTGGGCTGGTTCATCTCCCGTCGTAGTCGCTCAAATAACTTTTGGGTATGTTTCGTAACTTTGTCCGGGGTGAGATTTGAACTCGTGACTTTGGCGTGAGAGGTGTGGATGTTACCCACGGTTTTTTTTTAACTACTGTTACTGTTACCTGTTCTTTTTATTCAGTGATATTTTTACTGCAGATAAATTCAGTTAGTATAATTCGAGAAGTAAAACTGCTATGTTTAGAAAGATTGCATTTTCATTTTATCTAACAATTGATTTACAGAGCTCCGTACAATCTTGACAAACGAACAAAATTAAATATGAAAAAATTAAGAGATAGGTAGGTATATCCTAATACTTCAGATATTTGTTTTTTTTTTCAAGAAAACATTATCGTGGAACAGGTTCCAGGTTTTTTCCATTTTTTACATCATTTTAATAGTTATTTTGTAAAAAAATATATTGGAAACCCTGACCACGGGTATTAAGGACAACATCATACCCTAGATATTTTCAGAGTTTTTTGTAAGGAGCAACTTTAAGCTTATAGCTGCATATCAAAACGCTCAATTTCAAAATATCACTTGTCATACAAAAACCAAAGGACCGAAATTATATTGACAACATATTTACTTCTCCACTGTTCTTTCAGAACACCAAGAATTTAGATTCCAATCATCTAACGTTGATAATTCCGGAACTGTTGAAAGCAACGCTAGTGTTCTTCCTCAACTAGCAACTCCATCAGCTTCATCGGAAAACGGTCGTTCTCATCTACGTTGGAATACAGTCGTAGCAATGATAAAGTGTTCTGGTTTGTTTGCTGCTTTTTTTGCGCAAAGGCTTTGCGAAAACAAAATGAAAAATTTATTTGCACTATTTTCAATAATTGGAGAAAACTAGGCGAGAAAATAAAAGCTCATGACGATACTACATTGCATAAGGAATGCTTCGAAAAATATTTACTTCACAAGCAATCGTTGTCATCTAGAAATGTACACGAAAAACGTTTAAAGGCAATTGAAGAGCAATAGCAACATTATAGAGAAACGTTAAGAAGCTGAAGGAAGTTGTGAAGGAGGAGTATCTACCGACAAAATTTTGAAGATTTTAAACGCGTTATCCAAATTAATCTAAATTTTAATATTAATTTAAAATGTTCATTGACTCAATGTTGTTCTTTGAAGTTTTAATATATTCAGTTCAAACTTGACTCTATATAGAGTCAGGTCTATTCTGTGCCTCGGTTAGTGGAGATGCCTTAAAAGAATCGAGTAAGGTGACTACAGTAACCTCGTGTGAGTCCATTCTCAATGTGATCCACACGGAATAATACGAGGCTTATATTCACCACACTCGATTCTTTTAAGACATCTCAACTCATCGAGGCGCAGAATAGACCTAATTATTCGATTAAACTTGTTTTGATTTATCAATTAAAATAACCTGTCCCCAACAATTGCGCTACTTTCTTCGCTCTTCTCAATATTTCTATAATCGAAAAAAATCTTCGGGGAAGGCCCCCTCCAGGCCCCCTCCAGACTAATTGTCTAGTTCCGCCAATGGAAACAAACTCAATCGTCTGGAATTTTCCAAAAAACACGTCGAGAAACCGATTTTTTCAGGAAAAAGGTGGTGTGGACAGATGGAGTGAGTTAGAATAATTTGGACACAAGCAGCGATCCATAAATTTCTGTATGATATAGGACTTTAAATATGAACTGTTTGGTTGGACATTTGTTTTGAGTTTAATGTTCCTTAGTATAACTGTGCCAGGGAATTATCAGGGTTTGTTTCTTTTTTGGTAGTGTAAAAACGATATTGGTACAGTGCTACAGCCGATTCATAATAATGATTTAAAATTTTTCAAGTGTGTTCTTATTGTACGTATACGAATGTACACAAAAAGAATGTCTTTTGAATGACTCCGTTAACAGGGGTTTTGAAAAGAAAGCGTTTGACTAATAAAATGTATAGAATTGATTGAAGTTTGAATGTAGAGAATTGTAAATATCATGACATAACAACTACTATTGCGTTATATTGATGCACTTTAACTGCGTCGAAAACTCAGTGTAAATTTACTAAATCAAATGAAACAGTTATTTGTCATCATAACATGGGTTGTTGTTTCTCCTATATATGCCCATTATTTATTTATACTCCTTTGAACCCACGTGCTTTTGTTTTTCAATATTTTAACTTCCTCCTTCATAGAAGGTGGGTTGTTTTGAGAAGCCAAAATTCATCCCTGAAAAATTGTCTAGAATAAAAGTTTTTGCATTCAGCCTAAAATTAGAGAATTCGTAAAAAAGGTTGAATGAAAATCGTTATTTAACAGTTAGTTACACGAATTCTTTAGAATACATATGGGAGAAAATTATAAACATCCAAAGAAGCCTAAACAAGTATGTCGTGTTTTATGGTAGTTTGTCAAACATGAAACGGATCGGAAAGTTGTGGATCACCTGTGCTTCCATAGGAAGGAGAGGTTTAAATTTTGCCACAGTTTTCTTGCTGTTTCTATCCAATGAAAGCACACATCACACCACCGATGGTTCTACCGTTACGCAAATGTTAAGAGTATTTTATGGAGTGATGTTCATTTTTTAATGGTTTATATTGATGGTGTATAAAGGAAAAACAAAAGATGCTCGGTTTCTGGTCTGTGACGAATTTGGGGATGGTTTGATATTATAGGTTTAAATAAATCAAAATTTGAAGTAATTGTTTAAGGAATGTAAATTTAATTTATTGAAATTTTTTCGCTTAGTAAGCATGATGTAACGCGGATGTCTGAAATAAGAAACCCGTCTATTTAGCATTCGAAGAAACACAATTCACATCTGCGTAAACGTTAAATATTAAACTAGTGAGCTTTCTACCTGAAAGCAGAATCGACCGGATTTTTATACTATAATGAAACATTACCACCCCTTTCTGTATTTCATGAATGAACTTAACTTTTGGAATCGCAGAGTAACCAAATTCCGTAGCAAACTTTAATTTCATACGTCTAAATATTTAAAAAAGAAAAGTTGTCATTTTTAAGATTAAAATATCCTTTATAGAGTTCTGTCTGTTTGTTATCATGGTCAAAGTTTTTTTTTTTAGGAACGGATGGAAAACAATCAAGCTGCATGTTGCATGCATACATCAAATGATTCATAAATTTAGAATAAAAAACTCACTCAATATTTTTATGGTACATCCAATGGAAACTAGGCAAGTTGCGCTGATTGCAATTGAATTGAAGAAAAAGGTTTTTGCTTACGACATTTGGTGAACATCTTGTCGCAGAATTCCAACACAAAACAAACAATTGACGCTTCATTTGTTAGGTTTGTATTTGTTTTTTAAAGGCAACAAGCATATTTACGAACATTTAAGATGAAGCGAAGAATGAATATGAGAAAACACACACATGAATGTTTCAATAGTTACCCTGGATTGAATGATTTATTTATATGGATTACAAATTTGCACAAGAAAACAAGGAGTACATGGCTTGTCTGTGCGAAACATGGCTTGTATGTGCAAAAGTGGAGGTTAATAACAACCTTTTTCAAAACGAATTGATTTAACATAGTAAGCGCTATAATCTGTCAAAACATTTTAAAAGCTTTTAAGTTTGATCTGGTTTATTTTGTGATGAACTGCAAACTTAATGTGTACATCATTTATCATTTTGAAATTGTAAGTGACGAGATTAATATTCACAGCACAACATAAAAATGAATATCGCACCGAAAAAGATGCACATTAATCATGTCGAGAATACGGTGTAATTTTCAATTTTGTTTGAATACGGACTAGACGGAGAATAGTACATCAATGGTATGTTAACTAAAAAGCAACCCAGTGCAAGTAGCTAATATTTTCTTTAAAAAAACAATCCCGTTTTTGTCAAAACACACATTTTCCGGTTATCAGTAAGTACGTTTCTCAAGCAGTAATAACAAGAGCCAGCAAGGCACTTTTTATTTTGGTGGAATTCTATGAGCTAAAGACATTTAGTATACAGCGTGGTTTAACATGTCTTTGGTGTAAAGTATATGTAATTAAATTGTCAAAATGATACAAGAACTCAATCAACACATATATTAAGAACCTTCTGCTGAGCATGTTATTAGATGGCTCTAAGGAAGTATATTTATCCATATTTTAGTACGCACCATATTATCATAGTGCGAAAATTTCTCTCCCAAAATGTAAATTTCCGACTTCCGTACTGAAAATTCGCTGAATAAAAAACCTGTATTATTGTAATGTCAAAAACGGGACAGTTTCGGTTTTTTAGATTTTAAAATGGGGTCTAGGAAATGCGTTCTTGCTTGCCTCGCAGAAATTTTATTGTTACGTTTATTTGGTAAATTGGACTGCTCTGTTATATTTTTGATCCAAATGTTAAAAATATAAGCTCGAACCAGATGACGTAAGACAGTTGATTTTTACTGCGTGTCTTTCGTTACATTACGAAAAACAAGTGTGTGTGTGTGTCGCAATAGGATTTTTGTAATGAAGTCATCAACATGCGAGGCATTTGAACAGTGAACAGATTGATCACAAATAGTGCTTCAATCCCAATATTTCGGTAAGTCAACTGGCGAGGCTGGAGAGTATTGGAGTATTTGAGCAGTTCGAAATGCCATACAGTTCGAAATGCCATACTGCATACAGAAGCAGTTCGAAATGCCATACCCCCTCCCATGGTGGGGATTGTAGCTTTGCGGACGTACGAAATGTGCTCGAAAACTAGGACCAATGGACCTAAAGATCATGATGGGTGCAGTGGAAGATCATGATGGCTTTTTAGAATTGAAAACAGCAGTTCTGCTTCAAAAAAAAAAAAAAAAAAACTGGATACTTCTAATAGTAACATCCAACGTGCCAAAGTAACAATCTCTATTAAAACCTTCAAAAGGCAGAAGATGCCAACACGAATTGAAAAGCAGATTGCAGCCGTTAACCGCCAATGCGTCAATTCTTTTCCGAGATGTTTGGTAAAAAGGCAATGGTTTGGCAAGCTATTGGGGAAGGCGGAACACATTTTGGGCTCTGAACAAGGTTTATCTAAGGAAACATGTTAAAGTAGCAGATACCATCGAAAACTATGCGAAGGACTGGAAAAAAGTATGTGAAACTATTGCAAAGGAGTCCGTGCAGACACTGATGAACAGCGTTAGGGCAAAAGTGTTTCTTGGCTTATGATTAACGATAGTAAGATTTTTTTATATGCTACTATTTGTTTTTATATGATAGAAAAATGCTTCATGAAACCAAAATAAAATCCCCTCAATTACACAAAAATTACCACCGATTCACTGATATGAGAAGAATTTACGATTTGAAAAATGATCGACTCTTTGATAGAATCACATATTTTTATAAATTTTCATCAAATTGATTCTCTAAAAATCTTACGTTCAGAACTGTGTTTCACATAAAGCGTTTCTTTAAGATGTGTAACGAAAAAAATCCAGCTAAGTACGATAAGACCCATCAGTCTAACACTCACCCCCGTCCGATTATCTGAAATTTAAAAGCGTTTTTCAATCAAGATACATTTAAATAACGTCATTTAAATAAAAGGGAGCAAGAATTTTCGGCCCTGGAGTAGAAATTTCAGTGGCGATGGGAAACTTTCTAACAGTGCACTCTGTTGCCAAATGTGCAAAAACGTGATCGAAATTGTTTCCAGAATTCAGAAAATTGCCACTGGAATTTTCAAACAGGAGATATTCCTAATATTTTGAAAATTTGTACGCAAGGATTTATTTAACGCTTATGATGGTTGAAGAGAAGGGGGGTTCCCATACAAATGAAACACAAATTTTTGCATAACTCGAGAACTAATCAAACAAGTTGAACCAAATTTGACCTGAGGGACTTTTTAGAGACAGGATATTTTTCAACGGTGATTCGAGACCCCTTCCCTCTATAAGGGGACTCCTACACAAATGAGACAGAAATTTCTGCAGAACTCGAGAAGTAAACCAGCAAATGGGAATGTGGAGGTTTTTGAAAGCAAGAAATGTTTCTTTGGAAGTTCGAAACCGCTCCTTCTTATAAAAAGGAGGGACTCTTATACAAATGAAACACAATTTTCAACCAAATATGAGAATTATCCAGGCTACTAAAACACAAAATGTTTATTTCTCGGGTAAGAAGCCCTTCTCTGACAAAAGTGAACTCCTTCTTAGTCAAGAAAGAGGGATACAGAGGCTATTCGCAGTGCTAACTAAATCCACAAGAAGTTAATATAAGGTTATGCAAGAGAAAATTACGTTCAAACTGACAGGACATGGCGTAGTTTGAAGATAAAACTTGTGTCTATAAAATGCATGCAAACCTTACCCTACTACCTATCCAAGGGTTACATTAAAAACCCGTATTAATTCACTGATGGTGAGACTGAACCTTCTTACACTTCAACAGAATTACGAACTCAAATGTGACCAACGTGGTACTGGATACATATATTCATCAGAAATTCCAAGAAGATCCAGGAATATTCAAACATTCTGTTTATAAAATGAACTATTTGGCAATCCTGAACATATTGTTTATCGAAGTGATTAAAATATTGACATTAAAAGTGTTTTACGACCTAATATATAAGTGAAGAAATAACACAAATTTTAGAAATTTCGTATATTTAGTCCACAGAATGAATTATGGATTCAAAGTTCTCAATAAATACATGTTCGTCAAAATTATGTAGTTATAGTATACGGAGACTATTGTAATTTTCGAATATACTCGTTGCAGTTCAAAACCACTCGAGCCAATCGATCCTGCTCTAATTCTACAGAGTCGCATAGTGTGGCTAGTCCGCTGTATGTGCTATACAACGCACCAGATGCGACACAATAGAATGCAAGCGGCGTCGATTGGTGTGATTGGTCTTGTTTGGTTTTGCACTGCAACGAGTATATTTTCATCTCACAATTATGTGCTCTCAGGTATTGTTTTGGGCATATCCCCATGAAGGATTATCCAATCATAATGACCAGTTATTTGGAGATTTCATAGCTTTGATTTGGCACCAACAAAACTAAAATCGGTACACAAATAGCTCAGTATGTAATCGGAGACTAAACTGTTTGATTACTATTATAATAGGCCGTCAAGTACTGTTTCATTCATATCTTTGTAACAAAATGTCCGAATGAAAAAAAAACCCTGAAGATCGTGAGGACGTTGCCATCGCCGGTACTGATCTTTAAGTAACGGCGATGGCCACGCCCTCACGATCTTCAGGTAGGAAGGAAGGATGATTAGTTTCGACAACCATTGTTAGAGACTGTGTTTACCTCTGCTTCTCCACAACTGTCAAGGGAAGAATAGTTTTTTTGTTGGTGGGGCAGGTTATTTTTAGATCATTGCATTGATGCATTGTGGTATTTGATGCGATCAATGAAATCACAGTAGACTGTTTTAAATTTTTAAATCTAGTGGCGATAGAGAGAGGCAAGTAACAAATGGCAAGGAAAAGGACAGGCCAATTATACATCCCGTACATTCTTTCCAAGCTTGGCTACACCACGTTTTGCAAAACTCCCGTTTTATTATATAAAGCGTGATCTTAACGCCTTTCTCGATGAAAACAAACGGTAGCTTCCGCGCTGGCAAGTAAACCCCCTCCCCCCACCTGCACGGAAAAAAATAATTAATTTTAACAAGCGCGTAAAATTTTCCCTCGTGTAACTCCAAGCCAAAGAAGCGTAAACAACGATATTGTTTGCAATCTTTCATACAACAGGCATGATTCAGGCGTTATCTGGCTTAAATTTACATGAAATATCCCATTATTTTCTGCAAAATCTAGCATTCCCTTCATGTGCATTAGATATCGCAGAAAATTCAGTGTTTCTTTTTATCTGTGTGTAAAACCGTCACGCTTTGGAACGGTGGAATGTTTCTGTCGCTATCTGGGATATCCTTAGATCATTTGGACAATTTGAGACTGCTGCTGGCCACTTTTTCATCTTGAAATATTCCGCCGAAACTCCGTGAACTTTTCGTTTCTTGAAAGCTTGGTATCCCAGGTCCTGATTAGATATTGTATATGTGCGAGGTGATTTTCGTCGAATGCGTTCCCTGACGGTCTTAACCAGTCCTAGTTGAACGTTTTTGACCGGATTTTTCTGGTCATTCAACAATACACAAAATCAGAATCACAAGACTACAGCAACATATAAATAGTGTATGAACTGTAGCTTAACCACTACGACGACATGAAATAGTGTATGAACATATTGTACGAGATGTAGCAGTCATTGTTTTTATTCCCGATTCCAGTCATCTCAAACTTATTCCGAGTGATACCTAGTTTTGTGAAGTTGATACGCTCATGACCTATCTATAGTTACATTAAGCATTATTCAATAACTTAGAAAGTACTATGATACTGTTTTGTAAGCCATTTATATTGATTTCTTTAAATCTGGGTAAGGAACATCAATTTTCCCTTTCACGCAGTTATTAGCTAAAACTATACTCTTACATTGTATTATCATTTAATTCTATTAAAATATTTTTTTATTCTAAAAAGCACCAGAATTTGAGATAGATGCGCTTAAAGCGTCATAAAAATAGAAACAAACCTGAAATTTAGAAATGAAAATCACCTGAATAGCTCATCAGTAAACAAATTTTGAAACAAATGAATGAATGAAAATGTTCCAAACAAGAATCACATTATTGAATCCTTCAAGAGATTGATGTTAGTATAACTAGACTCCATCTCATTCACGTTGTAATTTACATTGCGTGTTTCAAAAATCGTAACCCATTGCCTTGATAAGGGCAAATCAAATTTTAGGAACGAAGCTTCTCCAAGCTTAGAATAGCTCAATTTTCTAAGAAAGTTCGAATAAGTTTTGTTTGTAAAATATGATTTTACATTTTCAATAAATGATCATGAAATGATCCGAAAACAAACCTTTGACAGGATCTATTACTGTTCGGCAACCAACCTGAGGAAAGATCACGATCCTCCCACGACTCTTGGATTCAAAAACGCAACTCTTATCCATAGACCAAAAATACCATGTTTCCTGCTGAGGAGAAGATCGATCTTAATTATAGGACAACTAGCATCTAGGATTATTAAGAACATTTTCATATATTAACGCATATATCAACCGAAATGTAAGCTGAACTTATCTGTATATATAATGCATTAAAAGACAAGATGTCATATTTTAGAGTTGCTCATATGTACTTATAGTCATCTTAAAGTACATGTTATTCTATCTCATAAGAAAACTGATTTATAAATTTATAAAGCGCACCTTAGCATTTAAAAGTGTTAGTTTGAACCTTATTAATCACACATTTACTCAAGAGCAACCACTCATATTAGTGGTTTAAGGATGGTTTGATTTTTATTTCATAACCGGCTAAGGGGTTGCACTGCTTAAAAATGCGTTTTTTATCGTTTCCTAATATTTTTTTTATTCTCACCTCCATAAACGAATAACGAGTAAAATATCAGAAGATAGACTATAGACAGAAACATAGATGTCAATTGAGTAATTCTACTAAACATAAACGTCATACTTATGATGACAGATATATAATGCGATACCGACAGGAGCTGGATGGCCGAGAAGAAAATATATAATCTTATTTGGCCAGGAAGTACCAGCGCATCGGTTCAAAGCTCGGTCCCAGTCAGATACAATGGAACACCCCTCAAAACATGACTCTCAAGGTATAACCCCTCAGATATTCTGTAGAAATAACATAAGGAATCAAAACCAAAAAAAAGATTCTAGTACTGCTAAGCAAAACATTTAGGTACAGGTATACCTCGATAGTACGTACATCAATTTTCTCACTTCAAATCATAATTGCATAAAAACTACTAATTGTATCTTAAATCTAATACAATCAAAATAAAGCGCGGAAAGCTGCTCTTTCTTGTAGTTAAATAAGATTTCAGTTACAACCAGTAGTTTTTGATTTGAAGTGAGAAAGTTGATGTACGTACTATCGAGATATACCTGAACTCTATTGTGAATTGATATAACAGTATACTAGGTATTGTGAACAATAGTAAGATGAACTTAGTTGGTATTTCATAAGCAAAACCAACTTCAAATTTTATTTTCTCAAGGAATCAAAGAAAAACAGTTTCATTAGATAGGGTAAGTAACGACTTAAGCACCCCGAGACCCTACTCCAAGCACAGGGTTAACGTTAACCTACAACGCTCATTTTATGCAGTATGGTTCTCCATCTAGTGAAGCACCATACTGCAAAAAATGAGCGTTGTTAATCCCGTGCTTGGAATAGGGTCTCGGGGTGCTTAAGTCGTTATCTACCCTACCTCAGTAATATTTTAATTATATTAATAAAAAAACAACTTGCCTCATCTAACTGGAGCGAAATTGCGTTTTTAAAGGATTTGATATTTGTATATCTTCAATTTTCTACCTTATTTTGTAAAAAGTACAAAACACCTTGCTCGAAAACATAAACAATGTTCGACTAGTATTATGGTTAGATAAAGTTTACAAGAGAAAAACAGTAAATCACATATTGAGCATGAACAATAAAACCATTAATAGACGCGATTCCAGTCTATAATCAATAAAATCAAATGAAACTCGCAATAACCTGGCTTTGACAGCTTTGACGTCCTCAGCAACTTTGTTCAACGCAATCTTGTGGACAATTTTTCCCAAAAAATAAAAATAAGATTCTATAATGTTTTGTTTGGGATAAATAAATATATAAAGATACATAAGGTAATTTATGAAATTTGAATCCATTGCACTGTGATCTTATAATAAAAGAGTAGGCCTTGTCTGAGCAACTTTACCAAAGACATCAAAGCACTATATCATCCTGGGGAGTTACTTTGTCCAGATCAGATTTACAATCACGAATAAGGACTGTAATGTTATTGGTCATTCACTTCTTTTTCTTCTTCTAGGATTCTGTAGCGAACGTTTTTCCAATTTTCAACCTAGTAACAAATTGATCAATTAATACATAATTTAAATGTTTGACATATTATTTTTACGGAAGGACGATTTTAGAACCTGGTCCCTGTCTAGACTCATGAGCCATAATAGGCCCATTTCTATTAATGGCCTAGTTCATTTGTGAATTTTTCACAGCTGTTCTGGACATTTTGGGGAAAAAAAAATAAAAATCCTCTATTATTGGTGGGCTGCTTTTTGAGTAAGTGTTTGTCTAAACTAATTGCTCGTCTGTCGGAAATGAGTCTGGTGTCGTAGAAGGGTTATTGGAATAAATTTTATCTGTTAAATTCAAGAGAAACTTAAATTAATTCCTCCGAGTAAAACACAGCTAAAATAGAAAGTATACGGAAACAAGAAAAATTCCAAACCTTAAATGTTAATGAATTCTCATACATAATCGGCGCTTAATGATGCACGCTTATTACAGACATTGAAATCGGAACAGTTTTACTCTTTCAATCTTATGGTTCTAATAGTACGTTCACACTACAGCTTGCATTACGTGACATAGAGTATAGTCACTGGATTCATAGTCTGGCGGATACAATGACGGGAGCCAATTTGAACCGTCAGTTAGGGAGCCAATCGGAGCATATCTGAGTAATTCATAGTGTAAGCGCCTCAAACCCATTTGTAAACAATGACTTTCAATATCGATTTCTCTTGAATCTCAAATCACTCTCGTGAAATGAAAGCAGCATTTAGTAGAAGAATGTTAGTTCTACCATATGGAGTAGCAGGATATGGTGGGATTCTCGTAATTCGTGAGAAATCAACATTTAAAATTATTGTTTACAAATGGCTTTAGGCCCTTAACATAAATTACTCGAGATTTGCTCGATTGGCTCCGCCAACTGACAGTTCAAATTGGCTCCCGTCGTTGTATCCGCCAGACTATGAATCTAGTGACTATAATATAGAGTATCTTGATATCAAATGACATGTACATTGTTTCCAGTGAAAACAAGATGTATAGATGCTGATATCAAGATACTCTATATCACGTAATATAAGCAGTAGTGTGAACGTACTATAAGATTGTATATTTTGTAGTACTGATTCATCAATAATCGACAAATAAACGATGACAACATGGCAATCAACTAGTTCTTAAGTGATTGAGAACTTTTTCATCACGTCATTGTGATGTAGCTGTTCAAAATTATACATCTACCTAACTTTATAGGCACCACGATTTAGCTCGTTAAACGATCTTCAAATGTCCGAAATCTGCCTAAATTTGATCGACAGTAATACAACCTGTGTCTGCAGATAATAGTCACAAGTTCCAAATTAAGTTTTCATACGGAAAAATAAATTGTGGTTTTCCAAAAGACAACGCAGGTCTAATTTTATGGATAAATTATTCTGTGTTCCTAACTGTATTTATGATATAGTTGACCATTGGTAATGGTAAATATGAAATGGGTGTTTATGAGTATGTGGCTCTAATTTTTTCGAACAGAATATTTTCATTGGTATCCAAGCAAACAAGCCTGTATTATACAAGTTATAATGTTTTGAATGTGGTGCGGTCGATAAAATACAAGAAAAATCATTTCAGTCTTTTAAGGAAGTTTTTTCTTCAAATTTGATTTGAGAATTTAAGTAAGGTGAAAACGTTGCAAAATTTGGAGAATGAGACGAAGATGCATCCATGAATAGACCCAACATGGACCATATACACCATCCATATTCCTCGAATGTTTTTACCTTGAAAAAGCAGTGTTCTCAACATTTTGGAGGTGCATAATGACGAACATCTTATTAAGAGTTACCAAGCAAGTGTGGAACCTGTTGAATATAATTTGTTGCTTTCGACCTTAGCATAGCAGGCTGAGATATGGGACACATACCTTATATCTTTACTTGTACATTAAATAATTATGCGTTAATTAATAGTGATGTCCGTGAAAATCAATCGTTGCAACAAGTTATATATACACCAAAGATGATGCACCTAGCTAAATATATCTGTTCCCGCTATTCAGCTCTTGGTGCTATACATTATCAAAATCGAAAATAAAAGATCTCGAGTTCGAACTATTTGGTATATTTAAATTTTAATTTTCAAATTTGGTTTTCAAATTAAAAAAAAAAAACAAAAATTCAGTCACCAATTAATTATTTTCGAGTAGAATGGATTGCGAATCCATGAGATGAACCTGGGAACCCAAGTTCGTTTTTGGTTCGGCTTTAGCTATTGGCCGACGGAAATGTGAATATCTTGGAATGAGAAAACAGAACGAATCACTTCTGATCAGAACAGAACAAATCCATTAGCATGGTTTGATTTGAATATTTAAATTGCAGCATGTGGTAGTGGCGTTTAAACTTTTCCGATTTTCAATCAGTAGATTCATGTAGACTCAATTAAATTGACCATTATTGCAGCAACGGCTGCTGGAAATAGCTTGTTTTTCTGTCGTTAACTCTTACTCATCCTTTGGTTTCACATGGGCTGCGGTCAACCATTTATTATCTAAAAATATGACTCTTTCGATGATTATCAAAGGATTTTTTACGTCTGTTAGCAACTAATGTTTCACAAAGTCGGGAGCCAACTATTTTCAAAAAAAAAAAAAAAAAAACGCTTCTAATCACACAACATAACGTTATTACTTATCACAAATTTTGTCACGTTATTACTTATCACAAAGCATTGGCACAAATTCTTCTCCGTGTCTGCAGATTCTTAAGAATAATTCATTTTAAATTCACAACAGGTGTAAAACACTTGCCTTTATTTTCCCCCTTTTCTACACAGAGCACAAAACAAATAACACTCCGTTCCACTTAACTCTTTCGGCTACTAAACGGCAACTGGAGTTCGTGGCCTTTGGCACAGGATCAGCCTTTTTCCACGGAGGCTGTTGTTCAGTTGTTTCCCTTTCGGTTGGCACGAGCTTTATGTCATTAGCAGCATTGAAACACACGTATTTATAAAGCAACACACCAAAAAGGAGCACCATTTTCTTCGGCTACCGTATCCTTAGATGATGATGACGATGTTGCTACACTGTTGCTTCTTTACCTATTTCAGCGAACCGCATACCTTCATACGGACGTATCCCCATGCGGACTTATGCTGCCGCGCTGTCTCTTGTGGAACTTGCCCAACACGAGAGCGTAGGTTGCGATTTTTTATGCATCTTCACCGCCGTGTTACATCCCAATGCCAGTGGCTCATGTAGTAGTAGGAGATGATGGGTGACGCAGCACAAAAGTTATATCCTGCAACAGATGTGACGATTATTAATGATAGTGCAACATCAAAATTCCGTCGCTTCAAAAGCGCGCCACTTCAGCTCAGTCACACAAAAAGCGCGCCAATAATTTTGTCGCATCCCAGTGTGATGTATCAGGCCCATGTCTCTCTGTAAGAAATTTTCTCTCTCAAGTATCATAGTGTTGCCATTGTTGGGGGTGGGAAACTGTTGGGTGTGTTTGTTTGAGTATTCTATTTCAATTTGATTATTTTTCAATTGTAGGGTGAATTGATTACAGTCAATGATATGATAAAATAAATAAATTAATAAGCCAATTGAGGTTTGCGGTTTTATGCGGTGGTTTCCCGCTAATCAATCAGTTATGCTAGTGCATCACTTTTGTCGAAATGCTCAGCTAGCATAAGATCCACGTGTTCAATTCGGCGCTTAAATACCAACATATTCAAATCTTCTTCTTGAGAATTCATTTTGATGGCTTATCACAAGCTACAGTTTGCTCTTTAATTAGTTTTCTTGTTACATTTCCACTATTGAGAATTGAGACCTATCGATGCCAGTTCGCTCATTGATGTATGGCAAGTACAACTTCAGTTGATCATTTGGAAAGGCATATCAGCCAAATGAAAACAATGGCGTCAAACACCGAATAACACTAAAAATAGATCCATGGTTGTACAGGCAATTAAATCATGGGCATGGTGATTATTGCATACCACGTTACCACGCATTCACCACGTTCATGGTATTCTTAGCTATGGTCCTGGTTGCAGAGACTATTCGGACATAATCGTAAATTTTGAATCAACTTATGGGAGCGATCGCGACCCCGGCGTAGTGGTTAACATCCATACCTTAGGAAAATATTCAAAATGTATTTGAGTGTCCAGCCTAGGGTTGAAAATCTCGATAATCGAGGAATTAAAAAAAAAATGAATCAACTTATTTTAATGGTCATTTTTACAATGACCATAGTCGGTTCAAAATCACTATACTACTATAGTCATCCTAACCCACAATGATGGTAAAATTGACTATCAAACTTTCCTCTGTAAATGAGAACTGATTCAGGCAAATCGAAGACAAAAATCGATAGAGTATGTCATTATTTAGAGGAAATTAACGTAGGAACCCATTGTTTACGTCTAATAGGTAAGCCTTATTACGCGAGAATTATATTTCATTCCCAAGAAAACTAAAATGTTTTTTACTGATTTTGCTTTGTATCTGTGCCTTTGTCGACTGAGCAAAGTTAGGCCTGACGAGTTTCACCGAACTCGTCACCGGCCGAATCCATGTTGGAAAGCTTTCAACATCCGGAGCTCATATATGTTACGCGCTATCACCAATGTAACGCAAAGTTTGTGAAACCACGCAACACAGTGGGAAAGGACACTAGAGGGGTCATTCAAATCTAATCAATGTTCACGAAAAGGGGTAAACAATATAAACTTCTTACAATATGAGAGTATTTCCTGTGAAGTAGCATTCTCTTTTCCTAGATTTATGATTGATTAAATACATAGTACATGCTAGATGGTATGATTGATTAAATACATAGTACATGCTATACTCTCTATATTCTACTTCTTGCCTACACTAATGATTCATTTTATTGGATTTATCTTAGAAATGGTAACGCATCCAATAATTTAATCATGATCGTGTAAAAAGAAAGCTGATTCACAATAAAACATTAAGAAAACGAAACTTTCAAACGAATGAAGAAGCAGGAGACTGATAATATATCACGGATGAAAATTGATTTATGGCTGGGTATCGTTTCGTCACGATCAATAAAAATGGAACTACGTGGGACCACTTAGTAGTTCGTTTATTGTCCCAGCACTTACTTGAAATCGCCATAGACGAACATGCCCTTGAACCTGCCCGGCTTTCTTATGATTCGTTGGGGTCGCCTTCTTTGGCCATCCGATTGGCGGTCACGATCCTTCTCATTTGCTGCTTCCATATCTGCACTCTGTAACCTAGAACTTTTACTCGAATTATCGCCGGTTACGTTTGACGCCCGCAATTTAAAATTTTCATGGTTTTCTGATGATTTGCTTCGGACTGCAGATAGTACCTTATCTCTTATTTTTGATTATGAGTGTTTTGCTCCTCTCCGCGTATCTGTGTATTGTTTGCTTATAAGCTTGGTGAAAGCATCCTCGCCTCTTACGTCTTCTTTGACCATTCGTGAGTCACGTTTGGAATTCTAGAGAGTCGGAAAAGTGCCAAGATAATTCCACCCGACAAGTAATTAAAATGGGGTAATTCCTAGCCTGAATTGTAGTTTCACTGTGTTGTGTACATGAACATACTGCTGGATGCCTTGCTTTTAATGAACGCGGTTTATTCTGCTATAGCATTGATGATTTTTTGATTTTGGCAATCGACTGCACCAGTTGATTGAGGACTCAAGGGCATGGATTTCCGGATTTTGACTCCTTTACTTCCCCAGCATTCCGTAAACTCACTTCCTTGGAAAAACGGATCGGTATCGCTCTGCAAGATCAAGGGAAGCCCCCATGTGGAATATTTTTTTCATGAAAACCTAATTGGTACTATTAGCGTCTATTTTTCTAATTTCTGATATTGAGAGAAATCAGAAGTATGTATCGACTACGACTAAAAATGCGTAAGATCCACAGCCAGCCAAGCACCAAAATCAAGTTGAAAGATTTTCCACGGTCTTTAGGGAAGTTGTTGGCTAAAGAAGGATATTAGATGATTACTCAGAAAAACTAAACATTGTTCCTTATCAGCCCACAGTGTCCGGTTATTTCAAGCTCTAAAAAGCACTCAGAGTCTTTTGTGAACGCAATTGTTTTATATCACTAGCGAACGACAAAGAGCTGTTCGGAACCACCTAGAGTTTACAATATCTTAATGTAATACTGTTGAACAGCAACTTAGAACTGTGTAATTTAAATAGTTGAATTTGATTACCCACGGTGGACCCGATGACGGCTGAAAATCAATATTATGCAGAAATAAAAACATTACAAACAGCAAATCAATGCTATACAGAGCCCTTCAGATCAAATGATCTGTAAACCGCTCAGAGAAACCAAAACAGTTTGAGTTATCAACCCAAACTCAAGTTTCTCCTAGCTACTAAGACCGCTGTACAGAGCCACTCAGAGCTCGTTGTTGCTTCCAGTATAAAACTGTTGAACACCAACTCAGAGGTGTACAAAGCCATTCAGAGTTTAGCCACAAACAGCAACTCAGATCTGTGTAGAGCTTCCCAACTTAAACATTGTGAGTTACCAGCCCACAGAGTTAAGTTTTTTATAAGCTCCTGTGACCAATCAGAGTTTCTTCTCTTCTAAACACAAGTTTATGATACCACTATCGAACAGCCACTCAGAGCTTGTTGTTGATTCTAGTATAAAACTGTTGAACACCAACTCAGGTGTACAAAGCCAATCAGAGCTGTACAAAGCCACTCAGAGCTAAGCCACAAAAAGCAACTCAGAGCTGTGTCGAGCTTACAAGGCCCTCAGCTATAAGGTCCTTAAACATAAAAGCATATCTCAAGTCTTATCTTTTTGTTCTTAGTTATCGATATATACTATGCAAAATAATAGAAAATATTATGTGCCGCAACTTTGCACGAGATACAATTTTTCTTGCACTTTATTTTTTTGCTTTAGCGCATTTTTAAGGTTTTACTCGGCGTGCTGCTAAAAGATATTTATCATGAGACATCTACATATTTAATGTTTGGAGAACAATCAGAAAATTACTTTTCTATTTATAATTTTTGTTAATCAAACAACGCTGCATTCAAAAGATATCAAAGGAAAAGGTAAATAAATTGTCGTAGAGAATAGGTGAATAGAATGTTTGATTTGGAGTACAGAAAAAAATAAATAAAAAATGGTTGAAAGTTTAAAATGTTTGCAGAATTCTCCATTTCTCTTCAAACGGTTGGGACTCAAGCCTTTACTTTAGTCCTAGACCCATATGACTTATGGTTACTCGCTCTCTGAAAAGAGAAGAATGTCTGTGAAAATGTTTTCCTAAATGTTTTAGTCCTAAATAACTAAAATAAACGTCAAAGCACGCTACGCAATACCAAGTTTGCTGGAACCGCTCTTCACACAATCCGGTTCAGTTCCAATCAATGAAAATTTGTTTGTCATTTGGCTCATTGCATTTATGCACGCCAGGTGAAGAGAACCACTAGATCCCAAAGCGAAAAACGAATTACAGCAATCACACAACTTTGGTAGGACTCGCTGTATAATACAATAGTATAGTACGGCACTCTGATGATTTTGTAATTTCACGTTAATTTTATTTTTTTTCTCATATTTGATCGAATGTTGGAATGTTGGTCTTCGAAAACGACGAAACAAAAGAAAAATACGTCACTTTCGAAGCACGGGTTGCTGTGATCCTCCAAGAAGCGGAGCTCCCCTTGTAACAATTTAATAGAACTTAAGGAGTGTATCGAAAAGTAGTTATAAACTTCCAAATAATAAAATAGGCATGAAAACATGGTTAAAATTAACATACTATTTCAGTTTATTATAGCTTAACATGTTTACAAAAGATCCAAACGGAAAAACTAGTCATCATGTTCATTTCTGTAGAATGCCCGTACCTTTGATTTGACATCTGCCATCAAATTCTGCACAGTGACCTTTGTGCACTTCCTGGATGCCGCTGCCCAATTTTTCTTAAAATCGGTCATGTTTTGGGACACTGTACCATCCTTCTTAAATATACGCTTGACTATTGCCCAATAGCGTTCGATCGGTCGCAACTGGGGACAGTTTGGTGGGTTGATGTCTTTTTCTACGAACTTGATGTTATTCTCCGTCAGCCACTGTAGAGTGGATTTGGCGTAATGTGCCGATGCCAAATCTGGCCAGAAGAGAGGAGGGGACTGGTGCTTTCTATACAATGGTAGCAACCTGTTCTTCAAACATTCCTTTTGATAAATCTCAGCATTTATAGTTCCTTTTGTATAGAAAATTGAAGAACGCAAGCCACATGTGCAAATAGCTTGCCAAATGAGCACTTTCTGACCGAATTTCTCCATCGCAACAGTCGTATCTGCGGTTGGCACACGTTCCCCAACAGATTTAGTATAAAACTGCGGCCCCGGTAGCGTTCTTGAATCTTCTTTAACGTATGTTTCGTCATCCATCAAAATGCACTGGTCGACATTGTCCAAAATGCAGCTGTACAGCTTTCGAGCCCTGGTTTTGGCACGAGACTTTTGTTCCGGAGTTTGTTTGGGCACTTTCTGCTTTTTGTACGTCTTCAAGTCATTCCTGCGCTTGATTCGTTGAATCATTCCGATGCTGGTCCTGAACTTCTTGGCTAGATCGCGAGTAGAGGCAGATTTGTTCCGTTGAATATAATCCACAACTTTTTGGTCCAAATCGGGGTTGCTGGAGCCGGGTTTCCGGCCACTTCTTGGTAAATCCTTGAGGGAGCACTCCTTACCAAACTTTTCGATGATGCGTTTTACACTTGCCGGGTGAACATTTACTCTTTTCGCAATCTGGTTGTAAGTAACACCCTTTTCGGTGCACCAAGTGTGCAGAATTTTCTTTTTAGTCTCAAATTCAATTCGCGACATTTTGAATACAACTTTATCAACGGAAATGAATGAACCGAATAATCATTTTTGACATGTAAACAAAGCAAATGGCGCTTACACGCTAAAAATATATACAGTAGTTTATGCGTAATAACGCATCGAATGTTTATAACTACTTTTCGATACACTCCTTAGCATCAAATATATCTCAACCGTTCAAAATTTGCAGGTGCATAATTGAGTAGGTAATTCATCCGCCATTTGTATAAGGTAATCGAAGGCTCCTGAAACCATAGCAAATCATGCTGCGCACTTTTCATACGTTAAAAAATAGGGTAACCAAAGTTTTTTTTGTTAAGTACTATGCCACAGGCGTGTAAAATGAAAATATAAATCTAAACGAAAAATGATAAAGCATCAGTAACTCAGTCATTTCTCATTGAATTTTTAAACATTATGGATCAACCGATTGAAAAGACCTCCAAACATCATATGTTAGCAGTTATGTGGATGCTTTGTTGAGACCGTTCGTTATCAAGCAGCGTTTTATCTATTATTTGGGCTATTAATTGTTCGGTGGCGCGAGTGATCAAGTGAGCAAAGAAAAAAAAGAGAAAATAAAGCTGCTTCCCGGCGATGGTGCAGTGGTGTGAATCATAATTGATCGAGCAGTAAGTTTTGACCCATACTATTGGTTCACCATACTCGCCATACCTAGTAATTTAGGTGCGAAAGTGAAGGCTGCCAACGTTGAGTAGAAGTTAGTTGCGTTCAAGGCTAACGATCGTCGAATGCTGGAGCGAGCGCCCACGTGACATCTGATCATTTTTTCTTTACGTCGCTCCACTGGATCAAGGCTGAGCTACAATGGGGAGCGCAAAGGCGTGGTGCGGCAGTTTTTTACATAAAATATGTGGATAAACTGTCAAAAGCTGCCACAACGCGCCGTTGCGCTCCTCATTGTAGCTGTGCCTTCACGCTGGCAGACGGAGAGAAGACCCAAATATTAGGCCAAAGTAGTGGTCGTTTATATGGAATCGATGACGCAGAAAGTGTTATGAATATTGACATGATGGAAGTGAAATATGTGCCCGGACTTGCTTCGAGCTTAATCTCGGTGACAAAATTGGCACAGAAGAACCTATGTGTAGTGTTTGATAGTGATGATTGTCGAATTACGGATTCAAAAGGAGCTGTGATGGCCGGATGGCCGCTACGGCAGCATGTGCTGCCTGCCCAAGTAACACCACTTGTCATAATAATGTTAAAAATACACCTTTAAGACAATGCTTTTTTTCTTACGTCAATATTCCAAACTGTCGTTCAAGGTTCACATTTCGTATATTGTTTCCAAGGCCTCTTCGCAGCTAGGATTTATGTTCCGCTTCGCAAAAAACTTCAAGGACGTTTACTGTCTGAAGGCATTATACTGCTCTTTGGTTCGCCCTTTCTTGGAATACTGTGCCATCGTTTGGTCCCCTTTCTACCAAAACGCAGTCCAGAGGATCGAAGCTATTCAGCGAAGGTTTATACGCTTTGCTTTGCGACATCTTCGCTGGCAAGACCCTCGCAGATTGCCAAGTTATGAAAGTCGGTGCAAGCTCATCAACCTGGATCTGTTGGAAGGTAGGCGTATGGTAGCCAAAGCGTGTTTCATTGGTGATCTGCTTCAAGGAAATGTTGATTGTTCTGCTCTACTGGATCTCTTGACCATCAACACTCGACGACGAAATCTCCGTTTACAACAGTTCTTCGTGTTCCGGCACTCAAGGACCAACTACGGCAAACACGAACCTGTGCAAAGCATGTGCCGCGTTTTCAACAGCTGCTATAATGTGTTTGATGTTAATGTATCCCGTGAGGTTAATAAGCGTTGTTTCCGTATATGTTTTTGTTAAGTTTTGTTAATTTTCGTATGTAATTTAATTTTTTTAAAGGGTCATTGGGATGAACATTTTTATCTGTTGACGAAAAATTAAAAAAAAAAAAAAAAAAATATCTTTATTTCATACACGCATATAACCGAAAAAATGCAATAAATCCCGAATAAATGTGTCAGTTTTGAACATCTTTTAGGTCATATCAGATGTTTTTTTTTTTTCAATATCCATAAGACAAATATAATGTTCTATGGATGCTTCTAACAGCATAACATAATATGTTTTGTCCAAGTAAGCACGGTGCTAAGGTACCCGTAAAAAAAATTCTCATATATTTACAATTAAATGTATTATAATCATACGATAGAATCAATTGTATGTAAAATTGTAAAATGACTGTATTGTTCATGACGATAAGATGACAATATAAGATATTGTTTCCACAATAGAATCTAATGTAAATTGCAACATCTACAATAGAATCACGGGGTTGTTATGCATCTTAACTATAGAAAAAATCGTTTTTCTCCGAACAAATTTGAGTCAATTACTATTGATTTTACTGTTTCACATTTGTTGAAAATTTTAGCATATAGGGTGAACTGCAGATCTATTGTAATGACAATATTCATTTTTTATTTACCTGATACAAGAACAATAAGATTCATGGTCAGTGTTGCGCCGCTGCTTAGACACCCCTAGTTTCACAGCATAAGCCAACATGACAGTACTCATTAGTTAGTGAGTTCGCTGGGGTAAGTAGAGAGCGATGAAGTGAGAGTCAGTAGAAGTATGAGTAGAGTCGAAAACCAAAACAAAGGCATAAAGTAAATAATGGACTAAGTGGAAGAAACGATAATCGCCATTGTAAATAATTAGTCGTTGGCCAATGTTTACAACAAGTGCAATTTATTTAAGTTTGGATTGATTGGTTTATACGGAGTGAACATTAATTCGAATAAATTAGTGATAAGCGATTGGATTACAATCCGATAGCGTAGTCGCCGTGATTTACCGGATAACACCTGCAACAGAAAATTACCTGCAGACGAAAGGGAATATAGTTCCGCCAACCCGTTTACTCTCACCTAAATACGGTCTACTATTAGGGTAGCGGTTCCCACTATCGACCCTAAGGTTAGAAGTGTTAGAAGAGAAAGTGGTGGAAGAGGAAACCACTTCTTTTTTAAGCGTTGCTGAAAATTTGGTTTCCCTTCGGGAACAATCTTAACAAAGAAGTGACACGTGTGTCCTTAGTAAAACGTTCGAGCCTACCTGAAGATGCCTTCCGATGCCGAATCCGTGACGGACAAAACGGTCCTGGATCTCACGGCAACTCCGTGCCAAGTCTGCGGCCCGTCAACTCGTGACGAGCAAATGGTAGGATGCGACGGATGTTCGAGTTGGTTCCATACTCGGTGCGTGGAAATTGCGGATGGACAACTGCAAAAAAAATGGTACTGCCAAAGTCAGGCCTGCCAAGAGAAGGCCCAGGAGTACCAAAAGAAGCAGAAGGACGCCAAGAAGCAACCTCGCATACGGAAGCAAACCGACGAGTCCGATAGATCCAGCGCCAACTCCCGCTTAGTTGCATCTAGCGTGGAAGCAAAGGTGAAAGCGCTAGAAGTACGGCAGAAACAGCAAATGGAAGAGCTGGAGGCGGAGATGATGCTGCAGAAAAAGAAGAAGGAAATGCAGCGCGCGTTGGAAAGGAAGAAGATGGAGATGGAGTTGCAGATGCGTGAAGAAGAAGAAGAAGAGCAAAGAGCTTGGCAAGTAGATATGCTTCAGAAGAAGAAGGAGCAATTTGAGCGGATGATGGTGAATAAGGAATCATTCGAGAATCAGATGGCAGCAATGGATAAGAAGTTGGCAGTCGTTTCCATGCCTAAGGTGCCAAAATCTGAAGCTAAGCAAGGTAAACGTCAAGAATCTAAAGGAAGATGACGATGACACGGATGAAGAGGACGAAGACGAAAATTCTGAAGATTCGGATTTGCCGAGTCAGTGTACCGACGCGTCCATGGAAGAAACGATCCAAAGGAAAGCTTCGAAGAAGAATAAGAAGGTCGATGATACAAGCCTATACGGGTTGGAGGCACAACGGACTTCACCGACGAAGGCCCAGTTGGCCGCGAGGAAAGGGTTGACGTATAAACTCCCAAAGTTCTCGGGCAAACCAGCGCAATGGCCTCTGTTTTACGCAGCTTACAAAACCTCGAACGATACCTGTGGCTACATGAATCACGAAAATCTCATGAGACTGCAGGAAGCACTCGAAGGTGATGCCCTCGAGTTGGTATCTGCCCAGCTGCTTCTTCTCGAGTCAATTCCGAGGGTCATCGAGAAGCTGCGTCGGCATTACGGCCGCCCTGAACAGCTGCTCGAGAGTCTACTGGAAAAAGTCAACCGTCTGGACCCACCAAAAGCGGACAGCCAGCGGATCCGCTTCTGATAAAGTCGTTAGTCGCCAAACTGCCGGAATAGGTGCATTACCGGAGGAGCCGTGGTGAAATAACGTTGCGGACGCTGACGGATTTCCTGATGGACATACTCGTAGATGCCTGCGAAGCCAATGTTGAGATGGAGTTTGAGCCGACGCTTCAGTCAAAAGGATCTTCACATACCGGGAAGAAGAAACCAAAGGAGAAGGGTATTTTATACGTCCACAGCGAAGCCAGTAGTTCGGGTGTCACCACAAGCGAGGAGAAGAAGCTGAACCCGTGTAAGCAATGCCAGGGTACGGATAATCGTTTACGGCACTGCGTGAACTTCAAGAAGCTGCGGTACGCGGATCGACTGAGGCTGGTGACCCGTGAAAAACTCTGTCACGTGTATCTCAATGAGCACGATGGGCAGTGCAAATTTAAGATTCGCTGTAACATCGGCGAGTGCAGGGAGTTCCACAATCCGCTTATGCATCCCGTTGGAAACGTTCTCGGGTTAAGTGCGCACATCCAGAGAAACTGCACAGTGATGTTCCGAGTAGTTCCTGTTAAGCTGTACTGCGGTGCAAAGTCGATGACTGTGTTAGCATTTCTGGACGAAGGTGCCTCCGTCACGCTGGTGGAGAAACGGCTCGCCGATCGCCTGGGCGCCATTGGAGTTCAAGAACAGCTGACCATCAAGTGGACGGGCAATGTCTCTAGGGTGGAGGAGTCCCGGAAGTTGAGTCTAAGGATATCGGCAACTAGCGCCAGTGCCGACGGCAAGATGTTGCTGCATACTGTCCACACAGTTGGAAAACTACCAATCGAGTCGTATGAAGGGCGACCGCAATTACTCATAGGGGCGAACAACATTCATTCGTTTGTTCCAATGGAGGCAAAAGTAGGTGTGCCAAAGGAACCAATTGCGGTACGCACCAACCTTGGGTGGACTGTCTATGGTCCAAGGCAATCCCCAACGCTCCGATTTTAGCGACGGACACATTTGTCGGGTATCATCAAAAGATCACCAACGATGACCTGCACGAGCTGCTAAAGGGCCACTATGCACTTGAGGAGTCGGTGGTGGTAATTCCACAAGAAACAGCAGATGAGCAACGCGCCCGGAAAATACTGGAGCGCACTACGCAACGTGTCGGTGGTCATTTCGAAACTGGATTGCTGTAGAAGACAGATGATCCAAGGTTCCCAGACAGCTTTCCAATGGCCTTGCGGAGAATGAAACAGCTGGAGAAACGACTGGATAAAAACCCAAAGCTGCGAGAAAAGCTTCTCGCTGGTACTCTCGTCTGGGATGCTGCAGCGACGGTGCAAGGAGTCTCGTTAAATTCGCACTTGCTTAAAGGGCCGGACATGCTTGTTCCGCTCGTCAAAGTTCTCTGCGGTTTTCGCGAATGGCGGATTGCGTTCGGTGGCGATTTGAAAGAGATGTTTCATCAGTTAAAAATCCGGGCCGAAGGCAAGCAAAAGCAGCGTTTTATCTATAGGAAAAGCCCGGAAGATCCACCGAGCGTGTACGTTATGGACGTAGCGACGTTTGGATCGACGAGTTCGCCCTGTTCTGCTCAGTTTGTTAAGAACCGAAACGCTGAAGAGTTCGCAGTCCAAATCCCGAAGCGTCAGATGCAATCATACACCGACATTACGTCGACGACTACTTCGATAGTGTCGACACAGTCGAAGAAGCGGTCAAGCTCGCGCAGGAGGTTCGACTGGTTCACCAGAAGGCAGGGTTTGAGATCCGAAATTGGGTTTCCAACTCACCAGAAGTACTACGGAGTCTGGGAGAAGAAAAACCGGTTGCGCTAGTGCGCTTTAACCGAGACAAGCAGACGTCGAAAGAGAGGGTTCTGGGGTCTGGGATCCGGATACGAATTAGTTCGCCTTTTCAACGACGCACCGTGAAGAGATGATGCCGTATCTGTACGATGAACGACCGACGAAGAGACTCATCGCAAGCTGTGGGATGGGATTCTTCGATCCTCTTGGATTGCTATCGCCGTTCACCATCCACGGAAAAATGATCATTCAGCATCTCTGGCGTTCAAGCTGCGATTGGGACGAAGCGTTGGACAAGTCTGCTGCAAGAGGTTGAAGCTATACGAATTCAGCGTGGCTATCTTGGTGCTGCCAGGGTGGCTGAAGTCGATTCACTGGAGGTACATATCTTCACTGATGCCATCGAACATGGGTACGGCTGCGTAGCCTATTTGCGAGCCGTCGTGAAAGGGAAGGCCCATTGTAGTCTGATGATGTCTCGGGCTAAGGTTGCGCCAATAAAACGGCAATCGATTCCTCGTCTGGAGCTGATGGGTGCTGTGTTGGGAGCCCGATTGAGTCACACGATTGTAACTACACACTCATACCACATAAGGCGCGTGGTTTTCTGGACGGATTCTCAAACCGTGTGCAGTTGGATCAACTCCGATCAGCACCAGTATAAGCAGTTCGTTGCATTTTGGGTCGGTGAGATTCAAGAGCTGACAAAAGTAGCGGACTGGAGGTGGATTCAAACCAAACTAAACATCGCGGACGTGCTGACGAAGTGGGGACAAGGCCCACCGCTGCAAAGTGATGGTGAGTGGTTTAACGGACCAAAGTTTCTCTATCGTCCGCCAGATCAGTGGCCGACCCAACAGGTTGTAATCAAGGAGACGAACGAAGAATTAAGGGGTGTAGTATTGTTCCACGGAGTAATCAACGTCGAGCCAATTTCTCGCTGGGCAAAGCTGCTGAGGGTGACAGCCAACGTAGTACGTTTTATCGCCAATTGTCGACGAAAGACGAAAGGAGAGCTGATAGCGACCACACGTGCTACGGCAAAGCAATGGCAGTTGATTCTAGCGACATCGGCAAATTACGCATCTGTGATAGCACCACTCAATCAGGAAGAATTTCGGCAGGCGGAAACAATCCTTTGGCGACAGAAACAGCGGGACAGTTTTCCGGACGAAATGAGTATTCTTTCGAACAACTTACTGCGTCAGCCAGGTGAATCTGTAGAATGTGTCAAGAAGAGCAGCTCAATCTATAAGTGTTCACCGGTACTGGATCAAAATGGCGTGCTGGGCTTGGAGGGCAGGCTGGCAAATTCCAAAGAGAGCTCCTTCCTATCGACCCTAAGGTTAGAAGTGTTAGAAGAGAAAGTAGTGGAAGAGGAAACCACTTCTTTTTTAAGCGTTGCTGAAAACAAGTCGGCTGCTTTAGAAAATTTGGTTGACCTTCGGGAACAGTCAGCAATAGATTTAAATGTTACTTTATATTATTTTATTGTAATTGTTTGGTTATTTTTATCCAGGTACTAAACTGAACAAAGTTAAAAAATATATAAATAAGATTTTTCAATTGCGAAACGATATCGTAGCTAATAGTATTTTACGCGTTAAAGGTGATTGTGATTGATAAATTTTTCAAATTGGAAATTAAAGGTACTGTAGGCATGGAACCTGTATCAAAATTTTATATGAGGCTCAAGGTTAGCAGTGCAGCTTTCCGTTTTACCTCCTCTAATTTATGTGCCGTCGGTTGAATTGAAAAACGTAGAAGGTACCCCGAATAAATTTTTGATTTTTTGTGAGATTACTTTATGGCACCCACAAAAATCAACATGGTGATTTTCAAAGTATACAGTCCTACAGTACAAGTCTACAGTACTGGTAAAAACATTAGTCACAGTTCTGCATTTCAAATGTTAGAGTTGGATTGAAGTTGGATTAAAGCTGAAAAGGGCCCCGTTAAGATCGAACTAATGCTATACCTTTTGTTATGCCAAAAGACATTGCTAAAGTAGCATTATTGCATTGGTAATGAAATACAACATTCTTAAGCTACTCTAACGCTTTAATACTTGAAAACTGTTGAATTGATGCGATCCCGCATTTCCGGTGTTGTTTTTTGGTTGAATAAATGCAATAATATAATGTGATATAATGCTTGTAATACATATGCAATATACACTAAGGTTTTTTTTTGCACGGGGGATACGTTCCACTTTTATTATGGAACCGTGTAAAAAAAGACTAAATAAAGTTGATAAATTCACTTGCTTAAGGAGTGTATCGAAAAGTAGTTATAAACTTCCAAATAATAAAATAGGCATGAAAACATGGTTAAAATTAACATACTATTTCAGTTTATTATAGCTTAACATGTTTACAAAAGATCCAAACGGAAAAACTAGTCATCATGTTCATTTCTGTAGAATGCCCGTACCTTTGATTTGACACCTGCCATCAAATTCTGCACAGTGACCTTTGTGCACTTCCTGGATGCCGCTGCCCAATTTTTCTTAAAATCGGTCATGATTTGGGACACTGTACCATCCTTCTTAAATATACGCTTGACTATTGCCCAATAGCGTTCGATCGGTCGCAACTGGGGACAGTTTGGTGGGTTGATGTCTTTTTCTACGAACTTGATGTTATTCTCCGTCAGCCACTGTAGAGTGGATTTGGCGTAATGTGCCGATGCCAAATCTGGCCAGAAGAGAGGAGGGACTGGTGCTTTCTATACAATGGTAGCAACCTGTTCTTCAAACATTCCTTTTGATAAATCTCAGCATTTATAGTTCCTTTTGTATAGAAAATTGAAGAACGCAAGCCACATGTGCCAATAGCTTGCCAAATGAGCACCTTCTGACCGAATTTCTCCATCGCAACAGTCGTATCTGCGGTTGGCACACGTTCCCCAACAGATTTAGTATAAAACTGCGGCCCCGGTAGCGTTCTTGAATCTTCTTTAACGTATGTTTCGTCATCCATCAAAATGCACTGGTCGACATTGTCCAAAATGCAGCTGTACAGCTTTCGAGCCCTGGTTTTGGCACGAGACTTTTGTTCCGGAGTTTGTTTGGGCACTTTCTGCTTTTTGTACGTCTTCAAGTCATTCCTGCGCTTGATTCGTTGAATCATTCCGATGCTGGTCCTGAACTTCTTGGCTAGATCGCGACTAGAGGCAGATTTGTTCCGTTGAATATAATCCACAACTTTTTGGTCCAAATCGGGGTTGCTGGAGCCGGGTTTCCGGCCACTTCTTGGTAAATCCTTGAGGGAGCACTCCTTACCAAACTTTTCGATGATGCGTTTTACACTTGCCGGGTGAACATTTACTCTTTTCGCAATCTGGTTGTAAGTAACACCCTTTTCGGTGCACCAAGTGTGCAGAATTTTCTTTTTAGTCTCAAATTCAATTCGCGACATTTTGAATACAACTTTATCAACGGAAATGAATGAACCGAATAATCATTTTTGACATGTAAACAAAGCAAATGGCGCTTACACGCTAAAAATATATACAGTAGTTTATGCGTAATAACGCATCGAATGTTTATAACTACTTTTCGATACACTCCTTATACATTTTTTTATTGCTCTGATTTTGTTTATATGCGTTACCTTTCCATGCAATGGTCAAAATACAGTTTTTAAAATTTTGAGTATTTACACCAAAAATTGTGAATTTTTTGGAAAATTGTCATATGATTACTTTTGGCCCTAAATGTAAAATGTAATTTGAATAAGGTCGATAAGTTGTTGCGTTCTGGAGTTATCGACGAAAACAACCCGTGTAAAAAAACCTTAGTGTATATGCATGCTATTACAGCCACGTGGTTACTTGGGTAGTATGGAATGTCGCTGCCCTACGGCATCACTATATTAGCATACAAATGATTTTTTGTTATATTCGTAAGAGCCAATTCGTCTGTTCTCGGTGGTAATGGTAAGATACAAAACAGTCAACATTGGTATTTTCAAGACGTAAAATTTAAGTTGGTCGAACAAAAATAGAACAAAAATGTATTTGCTGTTCTGTTACCACGTTCTATCCCAAACCCATGTAAAATCCCGTTTACTGAAACGTAAAAGTAAGGAATCGAAAAGAAATTTCTGCAGCAGTATCCACCTGAAATGAACGAAAAATAGAATTGGAATTCGTAAGGTTTCCCCGCAAACTTTTACTTTCGGAAAAATGTTCCGCTCGATTATTCCGAGAGTGACGGTGACATTTCGCTCCATACAGATCAATTATCAAAATTCCGCTTGGTAATATTGAACAAAATTCCGTAACCTCTCTACTTTTTAACTATTGCCCAAGTAACCACAAGCATTATATTATTGCATTTATTCAACCCAAAATCAACATTGGTAATGCGGGATCGCATCTATTCAACAGTCGTCAAGTAATAAAGCGTTAGATAAGCTTGAAAAAGTAGTGATGCATTACCAATGCAATAATGCTACTTTAGCAATGTCTTATGGCATTACAAAAGATATAGCTTTAGTTCGATCTTAGTGGGGCCCTTTTCAACTTTAATCAAACTTCAATTATGAACTAGACGTAATGCATATGCCCTATATATTATATTCTTTTATAGCCTCGTGGTTACATAGGTGGCCTTTTAAACGAATATGTGTGGAAAAACATCGTCAAAACTTTTTCAAACCTGACATGTTTGGTATTTCATCCTCACGACTTCTTTACAACAAAGTTCTTATATTCTTGTTAAAGAAGATGTTTATGGTGTTACTTGGGTTGTTTGTCACCCCATTACTATCAGCAACCATCACTCACTTATGAGTAACCATACTTTTGACTGATTTGAGTCAAACGTACTCAATTTGGGGTTGATTGAAGATAGCATGCTCGCAAAATTAACATTGAACCCCGTTCACTCTACAACTTACACACTTAGAAAATTTTACAGTATTCGGTTATTTTTTACCGAACTTTCAACAGCTGAACGTTCGGTAATCCGATTCGCCGGATTTTGATGAAATTTTACAGTATTCTGGTAAAAAAATTACCAGAACTTGTCAAATATTACAGAAATCCGTTAAACCGGTTCAATAAAAAATTACCGAATACTGTAAAATTTTCTAAGGGTGAACATATAGAGTATTTTGATATCAGCATCTTTACATCTAGATTTCACTGGAAATAACAAGCATGGCATTTGATATCATACTCTAGTACAAGATACTCTAGTTCACGTAATATAGGTTGTGGCGACAATCAATATGAAACTATCGATTTGAAATTGATTCACTGTCGTAGAACTCCTAGTTCCGAAGTACACCTTGTGGTCTGCACTTTGCAATACACTCTTGTGCATTTCAGTACAGTTCGGTGTTATTATCTTTGTTTTTCTTTGATTCGCTATGTTATTTTGTCAGAATACTTGAGAATGTGTTGGTGTGTGTGTGAGTAACTTTATTAGGTGCGAATCATTTAGCATGGGACTGAGTTTAGGACAGGTGTGCTCAGGGGGCTAGTCACTCTGCCACGTTGTGTTTGTGTTTCAGTGTGTCGGAAATGTCAATACTACAATCGAAAATTTATGCTTATTCGCAACCATGGACCTTTTTGGCGGTAAATTCACGCATACTTATGCATCATTTAAATCACATGAATGCAAGCGAGAGGAAAACAAAACAGTGAGTAAACAAACAATCGATTCGTGTAAGTGGTGCCAGATTTTAATTTATCTTTCATGTGGTGGCGAGTGTGTTTGAAGTGTGGCGGAATGTGTTTTTTAGGGTGGTAACACAAGGTGGCCGAGTGACTTACCCCCTGGGTGTACTAGAACTTCCTTAGCCAAACAATAAATTAATAACTAGAAATGGGAAGAAAAATTAATATTTTCCATTTAATTCCAACTACCTTTGCTTATCTTGACAATGAGCAGACTTCTTCACCCAAGAAACACGAGGCTATAAAAGCATGCATATGTAAGGAATATGCATTACGTCTAGTGCATCATTAAAGTTGGATTAAAGCTAAAAAGGGCTTCACTAAGATCGAACTACGGCTATATCATAGACTAACTCTAAGACCAGTAGGTCCCGATCAAATACGGTTTTTTTCTTGGCTCAGTCAGTACTAGCACATTGGTCCCAAGCTCGGCCCCAAGCTCAATAATGCGCCCCTAATAATGAACTCACACGAACACACTCTCAAATATTCTGTCAAAATAACACAGCAAATTAAAACAAAGGCGCAAATATTTACAGCAAGGTGCTGGCTTCAAGGTGTATTTCGGACCAAGGGGTTCTACAAAAGTGAACCAATTCCAAATCGCTAGTTGCATATTGATTGTTGGCTATATCTTTTGTAATACCATAAGACATTGCTAAAGTAGCATTATTGCATTGGTAATGCATCACTACTTTTTCAAGCTTACCTAACGCTTTATTACTTGACAATTGTTGAATTGAGCAATCCAGCGTTACCGATGTTGATTTTGGGTTGAATGAGTGCAGTAATAAAATGCTTGTGGTTACTTGGGCAGTGTCTCGTACTAATCACTCGACTGGTTATTAGTACGAGATATTAAAGAAGTCTGCAAATTGTAGACGAAATACGCGTATCTGTCAAGATATGCAAAGATAGTTGGAATGAAATGGAAAATACTAATTTTTCTTCTCATTTATAGTTACAGGTATTCCACTTAACAGCTCAAACTCTCTAGGATTCAATAAACTAACATTCTTCATGTCTATCCAGCCGCTGGTTGTTGCAACAATCAATATGAAACAAGAGATTTGAAATTGGTTCACTGTTGTAGATCCCGAGGTAGATCCCCTAGTTCAGTCCACCTTGCGCCAGGGGGTAAGTCACTCGACCACCTCGTGTTACCACCCTCAATAACACAATCTGCCACACTTCAAACACACTCGCCACCACATGAAAGATAAATTCATATATGGCACCACTTATACGAATCGATTGTTTGTTTTTTTTCCCTCTCGCTTACACAAATGTAATTCAGACGATGCATATGGAGCATGTATTAAACGTCTGAACCGTGCATGGTTTCCAATAAGCATAAATTTTCGATTGTTGTGTGTGAAAACACAAAAACTGCTTCTGCCACCGCAGAAACACATTCGTACACGATCAACACAAACACAACGTGGCCGAGTTACTCACCCCCTGCTTTGCACCTTGTTATACACTTTTGAGCTTTTAAGTACCTTTCGGTACTAGTATCTTTGGCTTTGTTTTGTATCACTTTGTTATTTTGACAGAATATTTGAGGGTGTGTTGGTGCGAGTTAAGTTAGTACGGGCGAATCATCAAGCTTGGGTCAGCCCTTGTTAAATCATGTTCAAGATGATTATTACATACAATTGTTACAATAACCATGAAAATGGACACATTCACCACGTTTTTGGCATTCTTGACTATGATCACAATAACAAGGACTATTCCGACATTATTATAAATATTCCACTCGAATAGTTCCGTAAGTGAAGGTGATGGCCCAAACACAATGATAACGGCAAAGCCCGATCTGAGTAAGATCGGAGAGAAAACAAGCTAGATCCAAGTCGATTCTAATTGATTTCTAGCATACATATGTTGACATTTATGTCATAATGGGAGCCCCCGTTACTTAATTTTCAGTGCTGGGAGCCGCCGTTTCTGAAAATAAATGTCACTCTGTGAAACTGCATGTCAGTTTGTGAAAATAAAAATGATTAGATTTTTCTTGTTTAAAAATCGAGAAAAAATAGTTGAGATTCATAAAAAATATTTTCGTGCTAGGAAGAACGCCTATCATCGATACAGATGAAAAAAAACATGTTTAATTTTTTAAATTGAAACCCCCTTTACTTTTTAAGCATAGTATGCAGCTGACAAGTAAAGACTTGAAGTAATTTTTGCCATTTTACCGAAGTTATTTTGATAACTGCTTCAGTATGCGTGAAATGTCAGTTTTTCTGGCGGAATAATTCAACTGAATATTATTCTGCCAGGAAAAGTGATAGCCCCATTAAGATTACCTGGGCAGACGTTACTAACGTTACGAAGTTTGTCCTTCTTGTCAGCTGCATACGAGGTAAGTAATTCCGACAGTAAAAGCATTTTTTGACCATTACTTGTTCTATTCTAATGCACATTACTTTTGAGCTGCATACTAGCCTTTCGGTCGATACTGGCTTTAACACGCTGATAATTAGTAAGCATACACAGAGACAAATTCGATAGTCAATTTCACTATTATTGGGGGTTAGGATGACTTTTGCAGTATATATAGCGTATATACATTGGAATATAGTCTTTGTTATCATGAGCATAGTCAAGAATGCCATGAACGTGGTGAATTCAAGCTGAACAATGCATTAGTTCCTAAGTAACATTGGAAGACTCTCTTCGTCGGCTTTCTCTTAACGTTCCTACGGCTATGTAGAAACATGTTCAAATATTTTTCACACACAGAACGATAATATAAGTGGTACATAACAATATATAGTGTAATTAAGTATCTATTATGTCAAGAAAAGAAAATCATGTCAAGAAAAGAAAATCATGTCAAGAAAATGTTAAATCGTTAAACGAAAGAGAAAGTCAACGAAGAGAATCTTTCAATATTACTAAGGACCTTATGCATTGTTCAGCTTGAATTCGTACATTTTCATGATTATTGTAACCATTATATGCAACAATCATCTTGACCATGATATAATTTTTCTCAGAGTAGCCATACTATTGACCGATGTGAGTCAATTGTACTCAATTATGGGTTGTTTGGAAATAGCGTGCAACACAGAGAAAATTACTAGTTGGTAGTTGTTTTTCTGATACCGTGTATATCGCACAGCGCTTATTTTGGATGTCATTTTCTCAAGCCGTCAACAAAGGACTTTGGCGCGAATTTGGTTGAGGAGTACAGTCGATCATCCATAGTTTCTGTTACCACCGTGCATCGTGATTTTGGTGTTGTGCAAACTCTTATAATTTGGCTGGATGTTAAACTGTTGTTTAAATTGATTAATAATTCGTTGTTACCAAGTGTTTTTCTGCGTTTAGAAGATTTACAGGAGTTATAATGGATGTTGCGGACGCACAAGTGGGACAGCTCCGTGTGAAGGACGAAGTTGGTGTGCGGTGCCAAAAATTGTTCCAGGATTTTTTAGAAGAGTATGATTTTGAGTTATGTTTTTGAAGCTTACGTTTAACCAATAAATTTTTTGTTTAGATTTAAGGAAGATGGTGAACTTAAGTACCTGAAAGCGGTGGCTGATTTAATCAACCCGGATCGCTCAACTCTGGAAGTTGGATTCGAGGATGTCGAGAAATACAACCAGAATCTTGCCACCACCATAATCGAAGAGTATTATAGGATATTTCCGTTTCTGTGCCAAGCCGTATCTAATTTCACCAAAGACCGGACGGAGCTTAAAAAAGAAAAGGAATGTTATGTTTCTTTCACGGATGTACCAACACGCCACAAAGTACGAGAATTAACTACTTCCAAGATAGGAACGTTGATTCGAATTTCAGGCCAAGTTGTACGTACACATCCAGTGCACCCGGAACTTATTTCTGGTACATTTGTTTGTTTGGATTGCCAAACGGAAATTCGAGATGTCGAGCAACAGTTCAAGTTTACAAATCCCACCATCTGTCGCAATCCTGTCTGTGCCAATCGACGTCGGTTCATGCTAGAAGTGGACAAATCTCAGTTCATCGATTTTCAAAAAGTTCGTATCCAAGAAACGCAAGCTGAACTACCAAGAGGTTGTATTCCTCGTTCGGTGGAAGTTATTCTACGTGCTGAAATTGTTGAAACAGTTCAAGCTGGTGATCGGTACGATTTTACCGGCACATTAATCGTTGTACCTGAGGTGGGTGCTCTTCAGATGCCCGGAGCTAAGGCTGAGATTGGTTCCCGTCATAAACATGGCGATAATGCCGTTGAAGGTATTCGAGGTCTGAAAGCCCTCGGTGTGCGAGACTTGAACTATAAGATGGCTTTTTTGGCATGTTCTGTTCAAGCTACTTCATCAAGATTTGGAGGTACAGATTTGCCTATGAGTGAAGTCACAGCTGAAGATATGAAGAAACACATGACCGATGCTGAATGGAACAAGGTTTATGAAATGTCGCGCGATGCCAAGCTGTATCAGAATTTAATATCAAGTCTATTTCCTTCGGTCTATGGAAACGACGAGGTAAAGCGGGGAATTCTACTAATGCTGTTTGGCGGTGTTGCAAAGACTACACATGAAAGTAGGATCAATGTTTATTAGTATTTTATGTAGGTATCTTACATTGCTTTCTTTTTACAGAAACCACTCTGCGTGGAGACATAAACTGTTGTATCGTGGGCGATCCGAGTACAGCCAAATCGCAATTCTTAAAACAGGTGGCCGATTTTTCACCTAGAGCAGTCTACACGTCCGGAAAGGCATCATCCGCAGCTGGTCTAACGGCAGCCGTTGTAAAGGATGAAGAAAGCTACGATTTTGTAATAGAAGCTGGTGCCCTTATGCTGGCCGATAATGGTATCTGTTGCATTGACGAATTTGACAAGATGGATCCACACGACCAAGTGGCTATCCATGAAGCTATGGAACAGCAAACAATTTCAATAGCTAAGGCAGGTGTCCGTGCGACTCTGAATGCTAGAACCTCTATTTTGGCAGCTGCTAATCCCATTGGTGGTCGGTACGATCGATCTAAATCGCTACAACAGAATATTCAGTTAACGGCTCCTATCATGTCTCGGTTCGATCTTTTCTTCATCCTGGTTGACGAATGTAACGAAGTTGTAGACTATGCGATTGCTCGGAAAATCGTTGATTTGCATTCGAACATAGAAGACCGCATTGATCAGGTTTACACGAGAGAAGATGTTCTGCGCTACATTATGTTTGCTCGTCAGTTCAAGCCGATTATCACAAACGAAGCGCTGGAATTGCTCGTAGAAAACTATGGTCATTTGCGACAACGTGATACTGGCACATCTGGTAAAGGCACATGGCGTATTACTGTTCGTCAGCTGGAGAGCATGATTCGTTTAAGCGAAGCGATGGCTAAGCTAGAATGCTGCGAGGAAGTCATGGTAAAGCACGTTAAAGAAGCTTATCGTCTGTTGAACAAATCCATCATCCGTGTCGAACAGCCCGATATTCACCTGGACGATGAAGACGATGCTGAATTGGCGCTGGCTATGGATGCTGAGAGTGAGACTCCCCAGCAAAATGATCATAATGAAAACGGTTCTACGGAGAATGGTCATGATGCAGGCTCGAAGAAAAAATTAACTCTTTCGTTCGATGAATATCGAAACCTGTCTAACATGTTAGTAATTCACATGCGTGGTGAAGAGGCACGTTTTGAAAGTGAGGATTCACAATCGGAGGGAGTCAAGAAGTCCGATCTGATAAACTGGTACCTGGAGCAAGTTGGTGATCAGATAGAGACTGAAGAAGAGCTGGTAGAACGCAAAACCTTGATAGAAAAAGTCATCGACCGATTGATTTACCATGTAAGATTCTAAAAATTGCGTAGTAAAATACGTGTGTGGTTGTAAACTTATACATTTTCTATTTCACAGGATCAAGTAATCATTCCATTGAAGACAGCCACTTTCGGTGAAACAGAAACGCAAGAAGAAGATCCTCTTCTAGTCGTACATCCAAACTACATTGTTGAAACCTAGGTTCTATTGGTTTAACTACTATTGGTAGATATTCGTAACAACTTTTTGTATTGCTCCCTGTTAAATTGTAGTTTTAAATGTAAGACAATCTTATTAAATCAAAGATTGAATGTTAATTTAACAGCAGATCCGAATATCCATTATCGTAAAACAAAAATGCTGGCAACTAGTGTTATTGAAAATATTCTTCACGTTAGAGAAACGTGAAAGGTCATGCAAGGTTTTATACTTTCCTCTCTCCTCGGGCTTCACGCTAAAATGCACGTACTTTTCTGCTTCAACAACCGATAAGGACCACACATCCATTATCATAGTTTGCTATTAAAATCGTTTGAGGGCTGCGTGTTTTCAGTAAATGTCGCACACTTCCAAGTTAAAGGAACAAATAGGTGAAGAAAAAAAAATGGCAAATAGGTGATGTTTTCGTATCACAAATAACGTAATATTTAAAACTGCTGACTTGGTCGCGACAGATTTCACCTGTGAATAGGCTGCCACATCAACGTACAAAAGTGCCTGATTTAAATGGACAGCTTGTAATGATCAGTTGAAGATGCGATGGGAGACACTCCTAAAAATATACACGTCCAATCTACGTGAAAATGTTGGTAGCTTTCGTCCATATCTCTTATCAGGTAGCAGTGACGTGAAAATCACGTAGCTTAAAAATATTTTTTTTGGTTGTCAACATGAGCTTTAAGGTAAATGTTACGTGATTTTGAGTTAAGTATGAACTGATTTCCACGTAATGTTTACGTGATTTTGCAGTGAAATTTACTAGAAAACTGAATAAGAATAACGTGAATTTCATTTTGATTACACAGGATGCTTACGTAATGTTTACGTGGGTTTTAAATAAAAATTACTAAAAAATGAATAAACATAACGTGAATTCCATTTTGTTTTGAACAAATGTTCATGCAATGTTTACGCGATTATTTAATATTTACTAGAAGTCGTTTATTTTTCTCAATATGGTATAGACTTGTGCAGCAAGATTTGATGTGATTCCCTGTTTCTAGTAGAACGACAATAGTATTTTGGTGTGACATGAGATTTCAGCCCTTATTTGTATGGCGGCTCACGTTACACAAGGTGACTGTTGTTCTTTCACTAGGGGCAGAAATTCACACCAATGCTCACCGCGCAGAGTAAATGAGTATAATTGAACTCATAATTGCTTCGTAATTCATTATAATGTTTGCTCTAGCGCCAAGCGAAACTGTTCTTCCGAAATCGTTAGGAGATCAAAATGAGTAATCCCTTCCTCTGAAATTGAAATCAGTGATATTACTGTTCAATGTTGGCGTTTAAATATTATGAATTATTAAACAATACCTTCAAATATTTGCAGCAAACCGCTAAGCAACTCCAAATCAGCGAGCAACTATTTCATCAAACTGCTTGACGACGCCATTTGATCTTATTTCATACATGAAAATCACGTAACCCATTTGATGTGAACGGAAACACACTCATACAACCATAAACAGAATGTTTACGTGAAAAATTTATCATTTTCTCCACCAGCTTCTTTAAAGATGACAAGGAATGTACATCAGTTTCACTACCATCATGTAACATTGGAAACAGAAGCAGTTGCACCAGGTACATGATTTTTCACGTAGATTGGACGTGCATATTTTTAGGAGTGGATGATTGCCCTGATATTCCCAAATGTAGCACGTTTTTAAAAGTTTCTTGGCAACTATAACTAAACGTGATGAAATTGAGTAAACGAGTGGAATCTCATCGGGAATGATCTCTCATATTCATCCTTCGAACCATTCTGAATGGCCGTTGTGTCAATATCACCATGAAAATCTCACATGCATAAGCATGTTACCAATTAATTACTAATGCTCTTCTCCTTTCTCCTATTCTCTTCCATATCCCAAGACCGCAGGTCGCAAGTCCGTTTAAAGTTGTGGCAAAACGTAAACAGGAATGTATGGTTGTAACCAACAAAGACAACTTCGATTGCGAATGGATAGATGACGAAGAACTTGATCTGACTGGTGTGGCAGAAACCATTACGAGTGCTTCAGCGGACGCAGATATCTTCCCGGTCATCAATGCTGACCAACATCTGCAAAACCCTTGGACTGAGGATTGAATCTATTTTTGAATGGTATTATTTGAGAATGCAATTTGATATAATATGAGGAAAGTTGAATTTGTTTCTGTATGAAATAAAAATGAGTTTTTGTGACTAATATTGGCTATTTGAATAAAAAGTTTTGAGTGGGGAGGGGGGTTAACAAAAACGTGACATAATTGCCTGGGGAAGTTACAAAAATTGTGACAATTTGTGACATGGGGGAGGGGGGGTTAATTTTCGGCCAGATTTGCGTGACATAATTAATGAATGCTGCCTTATTACTACATTAAATCTAGTCTAGTCAACTTATTACTACATTAAAGCTGACAGTTTGACTGGCAACCCATTTTTACCTAACCAATAAAAATAAACCTTTGGAAAATTGCTTTTATACTTAATGTCACAGTGTAGGGTCAATTTAATACCTTTCTCGTTTCAGAAGAATAACTCTAGAATTTATACAGGACACAAGGAAGTAAAACCCATCCCAGGCCCATTAGTCAGGACACAAGGTGGAAATACCTCTGTCTTTCCCAAAGAAGTCAGGACACACGGAGTGACATTAACCTTCTTAGCCACGTCACTCCCAACGACTCATCTAAAACTACAAAATCGAGACGGAAGGACGGTTGTCCCCGTTTCTTCGTTCTTACGATCCGAAAATATTCGTTGATTAACTTATCTATCAAGTGGATAATTTAATTGCCGCTTATTTTTGAATCCTCTTTTTCCCTCAACTCTACACAGTGGGCCTGGCCGTATTAATATTTTTGTCATATTACAAATATGCCGCAAATATTGATGTTGTTAAGAAAAATACTGGTTATAGTATTTTCCAGGATGCTTTTCAATACTGGCTGTGTAAGGGTTAAAATAGAAAAAAAATAGAAAATATCCCAAGACCGCAGGTCGCAAGAAATACCATATGACACAAAGTGAGTCTCGATATGCGCTACTAAAGTCAGCTCTTTAAAAGCAGCAACATCGCGAGGACAATAGGGCCCATCATCAAAAAGAAATTGAAGCGATGAGCGAGTTTCTAAGCTTCAAGTTAAGATGGTTTCAAAAGCACGGTAAGAAAATCATATTATTTTCTCCGAATTTTTCATACATATAACATCTTATGTTGAGATGAAAGGAGGGACCATCAGAGCACCCGATTGAAGCGATTTGAATAGGAAGAGTGGGGCAGCCAACTTCCTGTTAACATTTCGTGAATAAAGGGCGGGCTCCTCTCCCCATCTAGTTGGACTTTTTACTAGGCGATGGCTCAGTTTTGGAGTGGTTTCTGCGAACTTATTTCTGGAAGAGGATGGCCCTTCATACAGGAACATGAAGAATCATTTACCTTGATCAAATCGTCCAATTAAAACAGCCCAGTTCTATTGGCAGTTGCTTTGCTACATCAGTTCAGATCATCATAATCTTCATCAAATAACGAAATATTTATATTTTTAAATGAGTAACGAATAATTGACCGTGGAGTGCCGGTCCTAATAAGTTTTGACATAGGTTCTGACAAACTTTATCAAAGATCGTTACTTCCGCGCATGGGAGAATACAAAAAACAACAATTAAAGTGAAGGTTTATTATGTTTTATACAGTATAGAGAAATCATTATATTTATTGGCATCGTTCCATGTTTTGAGCCAATTTGTCGTGTCGTATACATAAATTCCTAGATAATTTTTCTTGGTTGCGTTCGAACTACAAGATCTGTCATGCAAAAGAAGTGGATTTTGCATGGAAAATACGTTTCGAACGGAAATTAAAATAGTTCGGAGAGGCCAATTGCTGTTCAATATGTGCCTCCGATGCGAATAGACTCCTTGAACCATCCTTCTGTGCACGAAGAAAGCGAAATGTGATAGCGATCACACTCAAACCCCCCCCTCGTGCTCAGCGATGTGCACAAAACATGTAGGACCCGTAATCATCCCCGGCTACAACTTGATTCTAGCCTAGCATACAAACGCAGGCGCGGCAGTAATACCCTCGGTTATTTCGTCGTATCAACGTACTCAGAACAACATTCGATACTAATCTTCCCATCATATCTCGGTTTGAATTTTTAGCCGTGAAAATCAAAATCAATAATCTCAAATTATTTGCGTAACAGTAGTTTACAACCCTTCTGGAGCAAATCAGCTGTTTGTTGACAACTACCAAAAACTTCTAACTTTAGTCTAACCATTTTTGACACACATGCTCCTCCCATCACAGAAAGGAGCACGACTACGATCAATCTACCAGCCAGTGATTCGCCCCACACCGTGCGTCACGGGCGAGTGATGTTGCCGACCCCGAGATTGTTTATCTTGTATCCGACATACGTGTGCCTCCAGCTGCTCCTGTCCTTACCACAATTCGTTGAATTGACCTCGCTCGTCTGCAAGCGATTTTCTGGCCATTTACTAAGAACGCTTCTATCGTTCGAATTACGTTAGTGTCAAATCTCATCTTTTGTCAACCTCCCTGCCAAACTACTCTGGAACAACCTGAAAGTAGGCGGAGTTTTTATTCCCCCTAATCAGCTGAACAGCTGCGTCGCCGTAAACTCCTTTCCAACTACCAGCCTCTCAATCGAGAGCAACCAGCATGGCACACCATTCCAGATGCAGATACAGACCATTCATTTTCAGAAAATCACTGCTTATGTAGTGTTCATAAAAATCTGTGAAATCCACAGCAACGCCATCGAATCGTCCAACCCAGCTCTCCTCGGGAAACATCAGTCCGCCTACAGGAAGAAACATAGCCTGACCACTGCTCTAACCGAAGTGGTGCAAGACAACAACGACAGCTTCGGCAATAACTTTTGTACGGTCATGATGATGATCGGTTTTTCTATTGCCTTCAATGCTCGCAAGCTGAAAAGTAAACTCGAACGCAAATTAGGCCTCTCAATTTCAGCATGTAATCTTCTTGGACCTTTCCCATGCAACAGAAGTCAGGTGGTTAAAGTTGGAGCCTTCCGATCAGCTGAACACCAACTCATCGATGGTACATCGAACAATTAGATAATTCGACTGGTAACATCAACACCGATCTTGCTGCAATCGAACACTGGACAAAGATATCTTACTCCTGAAGGCTCTGTTATCACTCAGTTTGATATTATTTTCTGTAACGAGATAATCGTTCCGGTGGAAGGCGTCGTGAATATCGACCTGGATTTGCTCAGATTTGCCAATCGCCACTCTACTCCCTTAGGTCAGTCGGTAAAGGCACATCTAAAAAACAACACCTTGCTTTAGGTGGCTGGGTTTGATTCTCGGTCTGTTCTAGAAATTTTTCGTTAGGAAAGAATTCTCGACTCCCTGGATTTAGGGTGTGAGCAAGTATACACACAATCATACTAATCAAAAAATGGGGGGCATCGAAAGCTCTCAATTAGTAACTGTTGAATGCATGCACGAACAGATATATTCTATTTCCCTGGATTGAACGCAGCTTTGGAGAAGCGAATCCACCGTTGTTTTAAATCAGCAATACACAGCACAAGCTTTGATCCCGAGATACTGAGGGTTATTCCTAGAGTCGATGTGACGTTTGCCACTTGGTGAAGTGAAAAAAGGTAACAACCGTTCTCGGAATAACCCTCACTACTGCAGCTGTAAGCTAATTGCGTGCTAGGCTTGGAGCTTGGAGAACCGTAGCGGTTACCTCCAAGAACTTCCGCAGTACATCATACATTATCTGCAACAATGCCGAATGCAACACAAGCTGTCCTATCGTCAACACAAATGAGCAAAAGTATATTAGTACATGGTGTATGTTTCTGGGTCATCCCCTTGAAACCAAATTTGAAAAGTTAACAAAAATCTTTATATTTAACAGGTATTCTAATTGAGTCTCCTTTACTATAGTTTTAGTTTTCGAAAACTTTTGGTACAACTTAGTTGCTTTCTTGTCCTCAAATAAACAATAAATGTAAAAAGGTCCGTGATTTAAAAAAATTAATTTCCAAAATATTGAACTATCAATCTTAGAATGGATACGTTTTATTTCATCAATCGCCTCTCAGCCACTACTGGTTCGGCTCCGTATCTAATAGATATATCTAACAGAAGAAGTGTCAACCCTGAGATGTCAATTACTAAGTACAATATTGTGTCAGGCTGTTTCTCTAATTAGAAAATACATTTTAGATAGAAAAAATGGTATAATTTTTCCTTATTCGCAACTTAACCCTATACATCTAGAACAAACATTAGTATTAATACACATCTTAGAAGTTAGTTTTCATCATCCTCGATCTTCGGTGCCAGATAGTACCGGATGTGTCCCAGATCTTGAATCTTGTATTCCACCACCAGTGGAACATCAGCCGACATGGATAGCTGGACTTGGTTCGATAGCGGTGTCGCCTTAGTAAAAGAATTAAGGTAACGGCACGCAAAAGTTAGTGTGACTGGCTCTTGCATTTCGATGACAACTGCTTCGTCTTCTTTGTCGACAGAGGAAGTCTGGGCCAGTTTTATGTTAGCTGATCCAGCATCTCCAGATGCAGAGAATTTAACTCCTACACAGATACATGATTGATTATTACATATTTTTGCGACTAGAATAAAACAAAACTCACCCTCTTTCGTACATGAGATGACAACGGATTCACCGAATTGAGACAGATCTCTGCAAATACGAGCAAATTCGATAGCAGGCATACGCACAATACAAGCATAATCCGTCTCCGGTATTCCCAAGTGTTCCTGGTCTAGATTCATCAGTTTCATTTCATAATCAGATACTTTTTCCTGATTTTGCGATTCAAACATGAAAGTGACTGTATCCGCATTATCTTGTGCTTTCATGGTCACTGTATCATCGTTGTTGGCGCACTTCATGATTTTGGACATATTGGCCAAGTTCATTCCCATTGAGAGGTTTCGATCACAACGATACTTATCGAAACCATCGGAACGAAGCGATAGTGATACTAGTGAAACGTGGGAGTTGTCCATAGCCTGCAACTGAATGCCTGAGTCACTGCAGTCGAACGTGGCTTCGTTCAGTAGATCCTTGATGGCTTCCAGGACCTTTTTCAGCGTAGTGCTGGCAACTAGACGGGCTTCGAACATTTTTGGTTTTTCTACGAAGGTGGAAAGGTAAATATTGAACCGTTATCATAATTGAAATGCACATTACTCACTGTTAATAAGTTTTATAAAATTAATGCGCTAGAAACACGGTCCACGAGCTTCGTACGAACACGTCAATACTTGAAAGGTATCGAGGAAGAAATGATGATGTTCGTGAAAAATCGCGGGACAAGCCAAACAGAATTCGGCGCGAAAGAAACAGCTGCAATTGTCAAAAAGATATTCCACAATATCCACAAACACAGATGCGTGAGGTATTTTGCACGTTACTTGGAAACTACTCCAAAATAATAATCGTGTCTACCCAGTTTCGTCAAAGCCGAACCGATCACGATCATACAAAATACACCAAAAAGAGCAGAGCTCTACCATACTCTGAGAAAAATTCTATCGTTATACCGACAATTAAATCATGGTCAGGATGACTATTGCATATAATGGGTACAATAATCATGAAAATGGTGGAATTCACCACGTTCATGGCATTTTTGACTATGATCATGGTAACAAGGACTATTCCGATATTATAACAAATGTTGGATTAACTATTTTTAATGGTCGTTTAGACCATGATCAAAGTCGGTTTAAAATCACTATACTGTAATATTCATCCTAACCCACAATAATGGTAAAATTAACTATCAAATTCGTCTCTGTGTAGACTAACTCTAAGACCAGTAGATCCCGAACAAATATGATGTTTTTCTTGGCTCTATCAGTACTAGCACATCGGTCCCAAGCTCGGTCCCAAGTTTGATAATGCGCCCCTAATAATGAACTCACACGAACACACTCTCAAAAATTCTATCAAAATAACACAGCAAATCAAAACAAAGACGCAAATATGTATAGTAAGGTGCTGGCTTCAAGGAGTACTTCAGACCAAGGGGTACTGCAGCAGTGAACCTATTTCAAATCTCTAATTGCATATTGATTGTTGACTCTGCTACTCAACGGGACAAATTGTGGAACCTCTCAAATTAGAGTCGGATGTAATGAATGGTGCAGTCGATGTCGGTTTACAGTAAATTCCAAATTTCAACATATTGCCCTCCTCTCTGGAGGTCATTAATGTTATGCTGACGATTTACTGGCACCGGTGAAAGAACACTACCTACACGCTAAGATCAGTTTACCCAAATATGCGTAAAGAATACCCATAATCGCGAAAAGTGCACATACCCATTTATGGGTACGTTACTACTTACCCATATTTGAGTATTTTTTCCCATACAAATGTACTCAAATATGGGTAAAGTCAACTTTACCCATAAATGAGTATGTATACTTTAATGCAATTATGGGTAAACTGAGCTTAGCGTGTAGATCAAACGACCAGGATGCTTAAGTTATTTCACAGCTCCATAAATTTCACGGAAGACAAAGAAATAGACAGAAAACTAAATGCAAAAAAAAACCGCAGTAGAAACTACCATTTTGAGGGTTAAATTAAGCGCAAACACCAACTATTTTTACCTGACAATAAATGCGTTTGATTTTACCCTAGGACAGGACCTGCCAGCTGTTGCAGCTGGTGCAAAAACAAGACCGTTAACCTGTCAAAAAAGACCGTTTTTTATTGATCGCTTTGACAACCACCTCTACCGCCTCCGTCGAGTTATATTACAAGCAGGCAGTTTGTTGTTGGTTTGGCGGTGTTGCTAGTAGTCACTGCTTTTTCACTTTTTTCGTTTGTGATAACTAGAACAAAAGTTCACTTTTGCAGTGGTTTATTTTAAATTAGTTCGAAATGAAGTGCAAAGCGATAAATTGTGGTCGCAGTGACGTGTCACATCCGGGACTCCATTTTCATCGGTTCCCGAGAGATCAAATCGTTCGCCGAAAGTGGGTGAAGGCCTGCATTGGGAATGCACGTGAGGAAGACATTCTCTTCCTCAAGATTTCTACCCATAGCAGAATTTGCAGCGTAAGCATCAATGAAATTCAATGAAACCTTATCAATTAACGTTTAGTTTGATGCAGGTTCATTTCCCGAACGACAAAAGAAATGTTTTTAATTACTTGATTTTCAATGGGATTACTGTGTAAACATATCTGGCAACACTGGAGCGACCCCCGTATCATAGCAATCATACATTTATAAGAGGCCATCTCTCTCTGAGCTGGCAGGTCCTGTCCTAGATTTTACCATGCCTGCGGTTCAATCAACCATGGTGCGGTTGATATCAATATGAGGTCTGTCAAATATACGAAAAATGTTGAAGGTTTTACCATCAACATACACTGATAGGTAACATAAAGTGCCCACCTCATCGTTTTTTCAATTTCCTCATTTACTTGGTTCAAATTAAAGTAAACACACTGTTTTTTTTTTATTATCTTATATTTTATATTCTTTTTTAAGTTTTTTTTTATGGAATACTGCAAAAAAAGGAGTTTTACTTAAAGAAAAAAAATCAATTTGTGTTGAAAAAACAAACAGTGACAAAATGAAGTGCCTACTTCATTAAGGCTACAGAAAACATAAATTAAAGTAAAATAAAAGCATTTCAATAATTGATGTGTCCTCCTTTGGCCTTCAGGACCTTCTGCAGGCGCTTCGACATGTCTCGACCAGGTGCTTTAGGTGCTGTGGATCTAGCTCTTCCCAGGCGTGCTCCAGGGCTTCAAAATAGTTATTTTTATTGGTAACACCAGTTTTGTCAACCCTGGCATCGAGAATCGCCCACAAATTCTCGATGGGATTGAGGTCCGAGCTTTGTGGAGGCCATTCCAGCGGTTTGATGCGACAAGACCGGAAGAAAGACTTGGTCTTCTTGGCAGTATGCTTCGGGTCGTTGTCCTGCTGGAATACGAACTTCTCTTCAAGGCCCGTCTGGATCAGCGAAACCTCCAGATTTTCTCGCAGGATGTTGATGTAAGAATCTGCCGTCATTATCCCGTCGATTTTCACAATGCTTCCCACTCCACCCCACGAAAAACACCCCCAGACCATCACATTTCGATGTGGCATTGAATGTGGCGCTCCTGAAGCTCCTCTCCCGATCTGCACCAAACACGAACCCGCCGCTTTCGGTTAAACAGCTCGAATTTTGATTCGTCCGTCCAGAGAACCGATTTCCAGAGCTCTAGGGGCTTATCAGCATGCTCCTTAGCAAACTTAAGCCGTTTGGCTTTGTTTGCCTTGCTGATAAATGGGCGCTTCCGGGCAAGTTTGCTATTCAACCCCTGTGGTACGAGACGGCGACGAACAGTTCGACCGGAAACTGATAACTGAAGGGTTTCCTGGATCTCGCGGACAGTTACCTTCGGGTTCTACTTGACTTCGCGCATGATCTTGGTGTCCGTTCTCGCATTCGTTTTCCGCTTCCTGCCTCTGCCAGGGCGATCCACCACTGATCCAAACGTTTTAAGCTTCAGAAGAATTTTGCCAACCGCTGCCTTACTGATACTGTACTTCTTAGCAACAGCCTGGTGCGATTCACCGTTTTGCGCATCACGAACGACCAATTTTCGGATACACAAGGGAATTGCTTTCGAAAGCACTGCGTTCCCTTTTTTTTTTTTCAGTTGAGTCAAATGCGATCACGTATACAAATGCACCAGGTTGAGCCTTTTCCTGCTAAAATAAGAAAAAAAACTACACTGTGTTTACTTTAACTTGAACCAAGTAAATGAGAGAAATTGAAAAAACGAAGAGGTGGGCACTTTATTTTGCCTATCAGTGTAGTAGATTTGACTGAAATTTCGTGATAGTTTTGAAAATAGGCATAGTCGAGTTTTTAATACAAGATTTTTTCCTGTGAACCCTTCCTGGATTTAAATAAGAAGAACAAATTATCACTCGACATGTTCTGGAGCTTCATATTTGCTCCAGAACATGTCGAGTTGCATCATTGAATGTGTATTTAATGTTAAGTTGTTTTAAATATGCAGTAATGCGTCGTTACATTGTTATAAAATTATAATTGTTATAATTGTTATTAAGATATGCAGTAATGCATCGTTACATTTTTATAAAGTTATAATTGTTATAATTATTATTATAATGTAAACGTAATGCTATTTAGCATGGGAGCTGTTATATGTAATATGTAATATGGCATTACTGTTGCTAATAGTCGGTCGAATTAGTGTTATTATTATGGTTTCGGGTGAAAATCGAATTTATCGACTAGCGACAATCGATTTTACTCTCGTTCTGTACGTTATACCTTATGTCGGAAGAAGTGTGCTGTACGGCGCATCTGATGCGCCATATAGCGCACTACTTCCGACATAAAGTGTAACGTACAGAACGAGAGTGAAATCGATTGTCGCTAGTCGATAAATTCGGTTTTCAACTGAAACCATAATATATAATGCTTATGGTTACTTGGAGACGTTTTTAGTAACAATTCTGCACACAAAAAAGGAATATTGTTTTATTCAAAGTTTTGCGCTTTAGTTCTGAAATGTTATTTTTTATTAAATTAAAAGTAAAATCTACTACGAAAATTTTGTGTTTGAATAGAAACTGTATTTTGTAGGTTCGGGGTGTAAATTTGAAAATGTGTTTTTATTTTACGGTGAAAATTAAAGAACTATCAAATCCACCAACACAAAGCAAGTCATTGTCCTCGTTGTGGTCGTCGTTTGGATTTTTTTGGTATTATTATCCATGTCCGCATCTACTGCAGGGTTCTTTGCTCATGGTCGCTTCCGTTTTGTGAAAATTGTCTTTTGTAAAAAACACTCCTTGATTCTTGGAACGACCGACGAAATACCAACTTTCACATTCGAACAGTTTCTCTTGGCACTCCGCATATCAGGAAACTTAACAAACTTTCTAGATTGCATTGATCCAAACAAGGACTACATTATGACCAGTGCTCTGGTCAATCCGTGGTTATTTCATTTTGGTGGGGGACCTTATGAGATCGATCACATTGTTAAAGAACAAACAAATGGAAGAAAGGTTGATAACTGAATGACAGCGGTAGAGATTTTGGGTGACGATGCTTTCCTTGGGCGCATAATATCAACCAGCTATTGGTTGGCCCAGAATTGATACGTTGCGGATTCGTTTGCGTGAATTTGACAGTTTTCCCATAGGTCGTCGTGAAGTTTTCAATTGGTGTTGTCCGCGTCCGCATCTACTGCGATCTTCGTTGCTCTTGTCCGTTTTTGTACCCGTTGTGTGAAAATTGCGAGGAAAATGGTTTGTTCGTGTTCATTTGCTGTAAAAAAAGTACTTCGACAGTGTTTTAGATTTAAGTTGTTCCGGAAAGTGAGTAATTATTTTGCTTCTATTATTTCCAAGTAAAGGGTGAGAATGAATTCCGATAGATACGCTACAATCGTTAGTCGCATGTCACATTTGACTACGCATGGAACAAACATTGAAGGAATTCGTTCGTATCATATATGATTTGGGATTAGTTTCGCAGCACTTTTTAACCGAGTTGCTACCTGCAGTTTCATCTTGAAAGTTCATTTTGGAATAAAAATAATTTGCTCGCCTGTCATGCCTTTGATTTGAAATTCATACAATTTATCTGAAAAATAAACTTTTTTATGTTAGGACCATTTTGTATTTCAATCCAAATGACACACATTTTTATCACACGACACTTTCTCGTTGAAAGTTCATTTTACAATAAAAAATAATTTGCTTTCATTTATAATGATGCCATGTTTTCATTTTGACAGTTCTACTATTAATCTGAAAATACAACCTTGTTATGAAAACAAAAGTTTTCATTTCAATCCAAATAGCACATTCTTATTTTAATTGCACGACACTTTCTGGATGAGAGTTCAGTTTGGAATAAAAATAATTTACTTGCATTTTCAACGATGCCACAGTTCGATTTGACAGTTCTGCAATTTATTGTAAAAATTTCAACGTTTAAAGGCACAGATTAGGGACATTTTGAATTGATAGTTTGAAGGCTTTTGTTTTCAATGCAAACCGCTTCCTACGAAAAAGAACCAACGCATGTTTTCGATTTTGGCAATGGTTCTTTCTAATTATCATTATTCTTTATGTGTGTTGATATTTTTCTAATTTAATATTGGTTGTTAAAATAACGGTTGGCCACTGAAATTTTGGAATTTCTTTCTCAAGCCATCAAAAAAGACAAACAAACTTGAAGATGATCTGGTTTATTAAAATTAAAGATCCATTGATGTCGGAACATAAGCGTTGTACGGCCATCATCTTAACTTTGCAAATGCATCTCTTTATTCTACCAATCAACTGTTTTCAATTCGTCACTCTCCAGTTATTTTTGTACACCATTTAGCTCAAAATCCCGAAGAAATCTTCGATTGGACGACACTGAAGGGTCACCCACAATGCGGATGCGTTGACGTAAATTTGACAGAAAACCAATGGGAAAACTGTCAAATTCACGCTAACGCATCCGCAACGTATCAATTGTGAGCCAGCCATGAGGGTTTTAGTTGGCAATGTACAGCCCTTATTCTGTTCAAACTTATGTTAAAACTGGTAAAAGCTCATTGCAGTGCTTTTAAGTAGAAACGTGTGCATTTTACTCGGTTATGAAAACAAAACTGACAAATGCAATCACATCAAAACTTACCGTGTCACAGTTATTTCTTCTTGGTTTATCATCGATGAAATTGATCACTCATTGGCTACTTCCGGAATAGTGTATGTTCGAAGATGCACTAGAACTATCCATGGAACAGTATCGATCGTTTCCGAGGATATACGTCTTCGAAAGAGGGAGGTAACTTTCGTCGTCCAAAACAAAACATTTTCCGGAATATTTTTTATCAACCAGTGGCTTTGGGTTTGAGATCACAGCGTCGAAATCTGATTCTCAGTGTACTTTGGGGCCTTTGTCTTCTTTCAGTACTTTACTCTTTTCAATGTTTTGGTGTTCTGGTGAGTTGGCCTTTTTTTTGTCGGCATCCCGTTGGCTCAGTGAATACTGAAAGGAGGCTGTGCCTGTGAGTGGACCTAACGTTTGGTTTTTTCACTGCAACTGAAAATTAATAAAAATTTTGATGTAATATCTAATGTAGTATTTGAAATACATTTTTCGCATCTCGTCAAGTTGTTTTGGAAGTTAACCAAACCGGTGCTGCTGCTCACGTTCCAACCGACTCTAACCGAGCTCTAACGTAAGAAGTAGGAAACGCCTGTGTTCCAGCCCAGAAAAGCGGACAACAAAAGGAAAGGAAAGCTTCCCGCCCAATCCCATCCAACTTCGAACTCCAGATGTGTATCAAGGTAGCATGAGTTTTGAGAAAAAACTAATCAAGCATAAACAAAACAAATAATACTAGCAGAAAGAGGAGAGAGAGAAAGAGAGCTAATACATAGAGACTCTCATTTCTCTTTGAGCTCGTTTGTTGTTAAGCATAATCAATTCAAAAATTTTAGTTATCACCCGTTATACTCCTCTCATTACATGGACATGTTCTCCACTTTAATATTTGTTTTATCTAGTCCGTTTATTTGGAAGGCTCAATCAAGTTATCTGTGGCATCTGAGTCGATATTTCATTGTTTTCAAGGGTTTCGTCGAACGAAGAGCCTCAATCGAAAGAATGTTGCTCGAGAAGATGAAGAGCTGAGACTCATAAATGAAGAACTATTTTTCGGAACTGACAAGTTGGAATTTTTCAATATAAAGTAAAATTGAAAAAAAAAATCGCATTTATAATAGAGCGAAGGTGTCCTATTAGTTTATTTCGTGGAATTTTTTTTAATGAATTCAGGAACTTCAGCAATATTCTTCCAGAACCGGTTTTGGAGAGGCGTTTCTGCTGTCAGAACATCGAGACGCATGTTATACCCTGTGTGCAATTTTGTGTAATGAGGGCATTCCAAGTACATTGTTCTGCCAAATATTCCTAGAAGTAAATGGAAGTCATGTGTCTACGAAAAGTAATATATTATAGAGTTTAGAATTTAACTTTGTGCATTCATCGTCCCATCCTGGAGTGGATGGTCTCCTTAGGGCATCTTCAACGGCGATCCAAATCGTGGATTGGATTTATTTTTTTAGACCAAACGCAGAAACATCGCTGCATCGGCGTTGTATATTTTGTTTTATACTGTATCTATTTTGCATCATTTTAAAACTGGTATATGTTTTGATCTATTCTTGCAGCAATTTGGAACAAACAAATACTGTTTCAAATCACTACACGCTACTTGATAATACCCATTATTGAGTAAAACTTCAGCTTTTACTAAACAAAAACTCAAATTTATTGAGTATAATCAATCTACCGTGTTGTTTATTAACGCAAACCGATTTTTTCGGTGCTTGTTTCTGTTTTTTTACAGTTATTCATTTTATTTCGTTTTTATTATTACATTTTAGTAAAAAGGTAAGTCTATTCAACGTTTAACAACCTGTGACCTGTAAGACTGAAAGACAAATATTTTTTCTGTATAGGATGTCGCAGTCCGGAACGAAGCGTGGAAAAAACTGGTCCGAGGAGGAGGACGAGCAGCTATGTCGGTCTTGGCTGACAGTGTCCAAGGACTCGATCAGAGGAACCGACCAACAGAGGGGCGAGTTTTGGAAAGCCATTAAGGATCACGCCCAGATATCGGTCCTATCGTTCGCCGGCCGACCAGCTGATGGAATTCGTCAACGGTTCGGAATGTTTAGCCACCAAGTGGCGAAATATGTTGGGTGTCTGGCTTTCGTGAACCGAGAGAACAAAAGCGGCACCACGAAGGAGGACGGTTTCCAGGATGCCAGGAAGCTGTTTTTAAAAGAAACCGGGCTGAAATCCTTCCGGATTCAGTCCTGCTTCGAGGTTTTAAAGGATGAACCGAAGTTTAAGGATTTGCAGGATGCAAAAAACCTTATGAAAAGAAAACACAAGGTGCCAAGTCCGATGTTTCCTGGAACGAAGTGCTTCGAGAAATAAAAAAAAAGAATCAAATCCTCGAACGGCAAACGATGGAAATTCAGCGTGCTTCAGATATAAAAATTATAACTACTCCAACCGAGGGACTTGATGAAATGTCAAAAAGTCTTCTCATTCGGATGAAGGCAGAGCTGGTTGTGAAATTTAATTCTGGAGCTACCGAAGAATTTCTCGACGAGGAGACTCTATCTGATCCAGACCTCATTGAAGAAGTGATGATCACCTATTCCGACATTGATTCAGATGATGATATTCCTGGAGTTCAAGCATGCGATTAATTTCATTCGTATTGTGATGTTGGTTTTTGTTTGGGATGGGTTATTGTGGAGCGCTTTTTTTATAATAAATATGTACTCGTGTACATGCAACTGGAAACTAGTTATATTTAACGAAAAAAGAAAGAAAATTACATTGATTCTCCCTTAACAGACCACAAATGTTCCATAATAATGTTCCTTTGCTCGTAATATTTGCTGGAGTCACGCAAATTTGATCTTTCTTGGCATACCTGATCAAATGATCGAATTAGACCGCCAATACGAATAAACTCAGCGCCAGGTTCATCCCCATTATGATTGCCCACCGATTGTGCCTCATAGAAATCGTCCATCGTATCTGAAGTTTTGAATTTGATTCGCATATTATGCAATATTATGCAGGTTCACATAATATTGCGAATCGTTTCTTCATCCCAGATTCTAAAAGGATGTACCAGAATTTGCCAACAGCTTTGAAGAATGCCAAAACATCTCTCGACATCCTTGCGAGCTGATTCCTGGCATTTGGCAAAATGCTTCTCCTTGGAAGTCTGGGGATTAGTTATTGTTTTTAGAAACAATGGCCAATCTGGGTATATTTCGTCGGCAAGAAGATATCCCTGGTTGAACGTTTTATCCTGGACATGCCATGTCCCGCCAAGAATATTATCCTGAAATTAAAAAAAAAAAAAAAATTGTAAATTGAGCTTAAACTTCAACAAAAAGTTAATCTGAAAATGAATAATAACTTTACCTGCAACACATCACATAAAAGCGGAGAGCGGTCTAAAATGTTGATGTCGTTACAGCTTCCTGGACATCCAAAAAATCCGTGCCAGATATACGTATCCTGTGACGTAAAAGCTTCAAGAACTATCGTGGGCTTGCCTTCCTTTCCCTGATATTGCCCCTTGAGTGCCACTGGGCAATTTTTCCAAACCCAGTGCATGCAATCAAGGGACCCCACCATTCCAGGGAAGCCACGTGTTGCATTTTCGTCCATAAGTTTCTTCACCTCTTCCGGAGTTGGGGGGCGCCGATACTGCGGGCCGTAAGTCTTCAGGACGGCTTTGCAAAAATTCCTCAGGGTCAGTAGGCTGGTTGACTCCCCAATCCTCACTTTTTCGTCGAGAGAACTAGCTGAGGAACCGTACGTCAACAACCGTAAGTCTGCAGTGTACTTTTGTAACGGGTTCGGCCGACTTTTCCAGCTGCATCACAACTTAGCTGAAAAAAGTCATCAGATGACTCTAGTTGTCGCATAATGTCCAGAAACATCTCCCTTGGCATGCGGTAACGACGCAGGAAGTGCTTCTCGTCGTAGGTTGGCTTGTCGCTAAAGTATTCCTGGAATAGCTTCTGATGACCGAAACGGAAATCACGGTTGACGTTGGGGCGTCTTCCAGGACGTGACCCTCTCCGTTTCGACTCTTGTTTTTCCGCTGCCAAATTACAAATCAGCATTATTTTATATCGTTTGAAATAAATGTACACACTCACCTTCAGCCAAACGAAAGAACAAGTATTCCTCGTCGTCTGCCAACGGCGCACTACTGGCAGTAAAAATTATTTGGTCAAACCAATCCATAGCAAAAAGTTTGCGAGAAATCTTCGATCTCTGGAAAAACAACTTTTGATCTCTGATGTTGCCAGATTGACAGATGACAGGTGTTGGAGGGTTTAGAAACAAGATATACAACACCGGTGCGGGGAACGCAAAGTTAGTCTATTTTAGCTGGTTCTATTCAAGTTTGGTTGATCCAAATCATGTATAAAGTTGATCTAAAAATAGACCGCCGTTGAAGATGCCCTTATGAAGGGTGCGCTTGAAACTTTTGTTTTTCGTGCTTCCGTCATAAGAAGCGTTTTGAAGATCAGGTCGGCAGGAATCGATATTCTTCTAACGGTGTATTCTTTCTGCAAAGATTGAGAAGTAGCGTTTCTATTTATTCAAGTTCGGCTGACTACTTGGTAATCTGGAGGAGCTTCGCGAACAACATGTTCTGGATACTGATTATATTTTTTTAAGAAATGAATACTATGATACAAAATAGAGGCTTTATTGAAAGAACTATTGATTGGGTTGGTTTGGTGATAAATGGCTGCTATTGTGGGTGTGGTGTAAAGCGGCTGGTTTTATTGTTCTACAAACGTAACGATCACGACTGGAGTTGATGATGATGATGATCTGGGACTGCTTCCACGATCCACGAACTTTCCGGATTCGGTTGGCGATTGGGGTCAAAGTTGGCTCATACATAGGTGGTGTGAGGAAGTGAATTCAATGGCGCGTGAAATCACTATGTTTCCTCCAAGGCGTTGTCCCTCATAGGCTGATATCGGCAGAGCCCAGGCAAGGCCGGAGTGACTCTGCCGAGAAAGGAAGTCTCCTTTGCAGTTAGGGTTCCCGAGACAAATCGCTTCTTGGCAATTGTCGGCCAGAGGAAGCGAATATCCTTTACTTTTAGACCTAGTGACCACTGAAGTCACTAAGCCGTGTCGCGTGCGCGTCCGTTTTCTAAAAAAAAAAAAATGGAACACGTTTTTAAACTGTAGTGGAATTTAACATAATTTGATCGCGTTTAATAGTGATAGCTTTTTATTTTTTTTAGAAAAAGTGATCAAGTTAAGTTTTAATTTAAATTTTCCTAGTTTTCCAATTTCCAACCATAATAATGTGTTCATCGAATAATTTTTCCATTTTTTGTCATATTTTGCCATTTTTTTGTTAAATTTGGTTTGGAATTTTTCAGAAGAATTTTCAACTAATTCTCCTGTACCTAACTTCTATGAGATACTATAACGCCGTGTATTAATTTTTTTCATATTGGATTCGTATACTATCAAATATCTTGAGTCTAAAGAGTCGCTTATGGTGCTGATGATAGGAATTCGGCTGATTAAAATGACAGCAAAAAACCTTAGCGTATCTGATAACTAAAATTTCCCACGATATAAAAAGGAGCATTTTTTATTGATGCGATTCAGTATATTTTCGAAAGCGTTTCAAGAGCGGATGGTTACATTGAGCAGTAGATTTTGAGGTTATGATTATTTAACGTGATGTAAGTGATTGCAACGGTCTTTTTAATGAATCAGTTTGGTACAGTGAAGTAATTTAATAAGTGCTTTTTATAATGAAGGAACACCACAAAGCGGAACGGAAAAAAAGATGCATCCAAAGAAAGACGCCTTAAGAAAGGGTTCAAAGATCCTTTGATAGATGGAGTTCGTTGGATAGAACGCTATGCATCGATCGTTGACAAGTTTTGGGGTATATTGCCTCTATACATTCGGAATTTCCTGGCGACATGTGCTGTATTTCTTATGGCCTCCAGTATTAAAGGTTTGTGAATTTATCAGTTAGTTTCAATTACATTGCGCTGATCAATGGGTCTACTCGTGATCCGGTTGAGGAAATCCTTGAAATATTGTTGAAAATGTACATGGCATCTCTGGGCATAACATTGGGAGTAACATTATTTTACCGTAGCATTGTTTGATGTTTTTTTGTCGGATAATCATAACGTTTGATGCTCGATAACAGAAGAAAGTGAATGAAGGAATTGTCTTCCGTCGTGGTGACCTGCTATTTGTTATTTTGTATTTATTTTTCTGCTAGAGATGGATTCTAAATCTATTTAATTATCTGTATGTCTTCTTCTATAGGCAATTTTGTATAGTGCGCTTTGCCAGCTTTCAAATTAGTGTTCTAATTTACCGATGGCAGTTGATTCTGCGGATATCCACATGAAGCAGGTGACCAACGTCAAAATGTTTGAGCTTGGTAGTATTTTATCTAAAAATGTAATTCAAAAAGTTCCATTTTCAAATGAGGCCATCTCGTTCCGTTTGACCCGAAACACATCGAAACGACTGGTGCAGCCACAATGGTCTATCAAAGTGAATAGAAATTGAATTCGGCGAGAGGTGCACTCGACTTTTGTTATTCAGGATTTCACAATCTAAGATATCATATTATGGCTTTTCAACTGAAATATCTTACCAAAGGTTCAGTAAAATTGATAACGTTGAGATTGCCGATAAAATAGCTTTTTTTCAGCACGATGAACCGACAGTAGATTATAAGGCCAATTATGTTTTATGAACCCTGCGTTGGGTGCTTGAAAACAACGGTACAACCTGAGTGGACAAGCTACATGAGGCGCCATGCGTGATGCACGGAACATTAGTATTCATTTGAATTCATCACAAAATCAGCGCAATACTCGCAACACCTAACAGATTGTCACAATCTTGTGAAAAGTTGAGAAGATATCGTGCGTGTCATGTTCATTGCGTCGGTAAAGAAGCACATGGCCCTGCGGTAGAAATGATAGAAGTTATCAATAGCCGTATATTTTGCCTTTATTGCAATATATAATTTACATTACATTTAGTGGTTTAATTTGCGTATATCAGAATTATGTTGCAATTTTGGCAATACATAGGATTTTTTGGTTCCCTGGGTAGAAATAGCTGTGTAGTTTGACATTTATTTACACGACGTGTTTTAACACCAGAACAAAGAAAAGAGCAGGGCCAGTTTTACTTAATCTATAGACTTTCATCTCTATTTTATCAACATAGAAGTCATCATACAAGATACAAAGAGTAGCGAATTTCTAGTTAAAATAATTTTTAAACAGGTTTAATGCTTTTCAGTACTACATATGTGTCATACAAAATCATCAGTTGTGAAAATTTGCTTCAGATCCATCTAGAAATCAACTGGCTCGTATCAAAACACATACACACTTAGAATATTTTACAGTATTCGGTAAGTTTTTACCGAACTTTCAACAGCTGAACGTTCGGTTATCTGATTTACCGGATTTCCGTGAAATTTTACAGTATTCCGGTAAAAAAATTACCGGAACTTGTCAAATTTTACCGAATTCCGTTAAATCGGATTACCGAACTGTTCAGCTGTTGAAAGTTCGGTAAAAAATTACCGAACACTGCAAAATTTTCTAAGTGTGTAAGGTAACCAGATATATTAATACACCCTTTGCCTAATATATTTAGACAAATGTTACAGAAGTATAAAAAAGAACAGAAGCCTTTACAGAAGCCTTGTTCAGACAGTAGAGCTATAACCTGTTTTAATAATTATCAGCAAGAGAAATGTCAATCAAGAAAGGTTTATAACAATTATGCCTAAATAGGACACACATACAACGTACAGCGTTGTACAAACGGTCAAATACTTTAATCCAGTACTAAAAAACAGACTGAAGAAGTACAACGCTGTACCAACAATCAATGTGCAACTAGCAATTTGAAATTGGTTCACTGTTGAGGAACCCCTAGTTTCGAAGTACACCTTGCAGTCTGCACCTTGCCATGTATTGTTGCGCTTTTCTTTACCTTTTGGTACAAGTATCTTTGTTTTTGTTTTGATTCACTATGTTATTTTGACAGAATATTTGAGGGTGTATTAGTGTGACTTGCGGTCTTAGGGATGCATCATTAAGCTTGGGACCGATGTGCAAGTAATGACTGAGCCAAGAAAAACATCGTATTTGTTCGGCACCTACTGGTCTTAGAGTTAGTCTATGGCTGTACCTTGTATGTCTGTCCCAGGGATTATGTTACTGCAGAATGATACAACTATTGCCGAAATGATATTTTTAAGAGTTATACTTTGTTTTAAACATTGATTTGTATTGATTGTACTAGTGATCATGCCTAAAATAAGTCCAGTTAAATATTAGCACTTCACCACAGAAAATTTTACTTAAAAAAAGAAAGATGAGATACCCTTGAAACAGAATCAATTTCGGTTTACTTTTTAACTCATAAGGCACACTTTTCCGCGCGTTCTCATGTCATTGATAAGCGTATTGTCAACTCGTACCTGAACCGTACTTGACTCGTAAGCTGATTGATAAGCGATTAAATGCAGTTGATACTCGGTTCTGATTTAACACCTGTTTTGGTGGTCACAAAAATTGACAATCTTCCAAGACATATCGGTGATCCACGTTATTTATTGTTTGTAGGTGCATATTTTATTGACTTGTACTAAACTGTGTCCGTTATCTTGACGATTTTAGGTGACTGGATTTCCATTGCAGTACATTTGGCCAAACACATCAAAGGGGTAGACGAACTTGGCAGTGACGGGGACAATAAAACAGCTGATACCAAAGTTGATGATGTACTCGAATACCTGAACCTTACCGGCTTGCCCCATTACGTATGCTTAGCAATCACGGGCTCATTTATAATCTATTTTGGAGTAGGTGGGTTCATTCACGTGAGTATGATAATTAAAAAAAAATGCTCGTGCTGATTTGGCTGATGACTTTTGTTTAATCAGTGGTATTACTACATCAATAAGCGTGACCGACCACATGAATGGAAATGTCAACCGGAAAAATTTTTATCTCCCGAGCTTGAACTGCATGAAATTTTCGTAGGCGGATTTTCAATGCTGATAATGAGCTGCTTAAGTGGTATACTATCATGTTACGCAATGAACAATGGTAAATTGCTCACTTTATACTACCGTTGGGATGAGTATGGATGGTGGTGGTTTTTTGGTCAGATACTGGTCATTTTCTTGTATCAGGTAAGTTGAACAGGGTGCCAATCTATACGAAATAGTACTAATATTGCTTTTTCATTGTTTTCAAATAGGACTACTTAACCTATTGGTTGCATCGTATTTACCATTGGCCTTGGTTGTACAAGCATTTCCACAAACTGCATCACACCTACAAACAACCAACTGCGTTTTCGGTCACTGCAATTCATCCAGTCGAGATATTGCACGTACAGCTTACAATGTTGTTGCCTATATTTACAATACCTACGCATTGGGGTAAAGCTCAGAACAACTTATTGTTTCAGTTGCCATAAATACAAAATTTATATTTTCAGCGGCTTTCTACTTCATTGAAATCTACACATACGCTCATGGAATCCTGAACCATAGTGGTGTCAATATCAAATCCTTTTGGTGGCAGCCATGGCAGCCGGATACAATGTTCCACGACAATCATCATCAGTACTTTCACGTGAATTTTGGATTCAACATTTTTCTATGGGACGTCATTCACGGAACGTACAGGCAGAAAGATCGTGTCTATTCGGAGGACATATTTTTCGGGAAAGGAAAGAGCTTCAAAGAGGTTAGCCAAAAGGAGCTTGCGAAAGACATTGCTGAACGTAAGTTGGAGAATCCAAATGCATACAGAAATAATGTGCATGCATATGATTTAGACGAAAAAGAAGTTTGTGATCTGATAAAAAAATCTTGAAAAACCTAACAAATCGTTTGGGTTTTTTATGTGAGCATTTTAGAAATTTATTTTAAATATTATTAGGCATGAATGTTACGGAAATAAAACATTTTTTTTGTATATAAGTGTGTTTTTCTATTTAAAGGGTGTCCATAGTTAAATTGCATCACTCTCAATAAGCTGTAACATTCCAATAAGCTGTAATATTTCGCCCTTTGGGTTGATTTCAACAAAATTTTGGGTGAAATGACCTCAGCGTGTATTGTTTCATTTTGTGTGAGTTCCATTTTGAAATCTGTCGTAGTTTCGAAAATGGAGTCGAAGGAACAGCAAGTATGCGAGAACATTTTGCACACGCACCACGACAACCCACTTCTTTCGCACCGCGCCATCGGAAAGATGATGAATATTCATCAGTCTACAGTGTCCCGCGTTATAAGACGTTTCGGGGAACGTTGAATTGTCGATCGGAAGAAGGTGAGTGGTAGACAAAGTGTTCCGTACTGTATGAACGATCATAAGCGAGTGGTTGCTACCTTCAAACGCAAATTTTCCGTTCGGGATGTCGCGAAAAAGCTGCACTTGACCAAAAGTTACGTTCAGGAAGCCAAAAAACGAGCCGGACTCTGTTCGTTCAATGTTCAGAAAGCGCCAAACCGCATTGAAAAACAGAATAGGATAGCTAAAACACATGCGCGTAAGCTGTACACACAAATGTTGACAAACCCACACTGCATCATAGACGATGAAATACACGTAAAAGCGGATTATAAACAAATTCCCGGCACTGTGACTGCGCAAGACAAGTTCGATGTTCCAGAGTCTCTCAGGAAACAGCAAGTGTCAAAATTCCCCAAGAAATTTATGATTTGGCAAGGGATTTGTTCGTGTGGTAAACGGAGCAAGCCTTTCGTAACAACTTCAACTGTAAATGGTCAAGCATACATGAATGAATGCCTGAAAAAACGACTGCTTTCGTTTCTCAAAACACACAACGTTCCTACAGTTTTTTGGCCGGACCTAGTCTCTTGTCACTACTCCAAGGATGTTCTGGAGTGGTACAAGACGATTGGTGTCAATGTCGTGCCGAAGGATCCCCCAAACTCTCCAGAGTTGCGGCCAATTGAAAAATATTGGGCTATAATGAAGCACGAACTTTGTAAGCATCCTAAAGTTGTCACTACAGAAAAGGGTTCAAGCGTTGTACAAAATCTTCTGCGTGGTATTATGATGGAAGTTCTAGTTTTTAGATTTGGTAAAGAAATACAGTGAAATAAAAATATCAAAACCAAGATAATACATTTAATTTTATTCCCTGAATATTTCATGACAATCAGTTGAGAGACTTGTTTTTGAGGACCAGTTTAAAATGATGCAATTTAACGGAGGACACCCTGTACTCTAAACGTACAGACTACGCACACTTATTTACAAAATATTTGAACAAAAATGCTTTAACTAAATTTGTATCTAGTTTGGTCGAAAATTTTGATTAGTGTTGGTAGGTAATATTGTTAATATGTTTGTAGTAAGCCACCAGGAAGCCAATGGCTTGGGCTTTGACCTATTTGTCGTTTCACTTCACAGAAAGATTATTGTTGTTTTACTGTAACTATGTCATAATACTAATAAATAGTAGATAATAAATGAAGTGTACGGTCTCCCAGAGTATTTACCATTTAAATTTCAAATGCTATGTGCCATGTCAGTATCACACCAAATAAATACACATTTCAAGATAAAGTTGAGGGGCTGATTTTGGTTCCTTGACGCGTTTTGGAGCTCAATAATGGAGAATACTTCAATTTCGAATCTATTGTAGCTATTTACACCCTTTTGCCGGTATTCCATTGGTCATGATTGTGGAATGGGACACTGAAACAGCATTAGTAAGCAAGTATGATTATACAAAGATTTCCACAAACTTCACCAACAAGCAACCAACGGTTTTTCTCGGTTGCAGATAGCCATCCGGTAGAGAGGTAGAGATTATATTTACTCAACTTGTAATGCTCATTCCGATTGTCACTATTTCTGCCCACTGGGGTATGACATTGTCGAATCTGTATCACGTTCGGTTCAATTGATTCATCTCTTGACTTTTTCAGCATCGTTCTAGATCGATGTGGTATATGCTTCATGCTAGGGGAATTTGGATCACTCTGGTGTTAATTTCAAATCCTTCTGGTGGCAACTATGGTAGCAGGACATCTTCTTCCGTGACAATCATCATCAGTACTTTCTCGTGAATTTTGGATTTAATATTTACTCTACTGGGATCGGAAGCAGCACCCGAACGATTGTCGCAAAATATTGTCTGCGGGTGAGGAAAAACTAGACGGAAAATGTGTTGAATACCTGGGGGTATTAGGGGTATAATGGGTGTACGAGGTGAAATGAGCACCGTTAGTTTCACAAAAACTGTACAGTTTTGAATGAAATTTCAATTGCCAATCGCTAAAAAATGTACCAAACACACTGTTTATTAATATCTCAGCTGCAATTTGTTCAAATAATCGGTATAAATCATTTTCGTCTTTTAATTAATATGCTGGCATACTAAACAGATTTCACGATATTTGTTATAAAATTTCCAACCATATTTATTTTGGCGAAGTGCTGGCGAATTTGGTGCATTGCATCGAACAATTTTTACATTTTCAGCAATGTTCCAAATCTGAGTCAGATTTCCATTATGACAAGATGCCAGGTCAGACCAGAATAGCACCGATTCGTTATGTTTCCGAATGAATGGCAAATCGTCCATTTATGGTTCCAGTCGGGATGCAATTGTCGCTTCTGAGACCGCATCCTCATATTCCCTGCCATACGAGAAATGGTTTTGAAACTTTGACAGTTTTTTTGCCTAATATGTTCTGCAATTTTTTTGTTTAAACCGATGTATAAAACTCTAGCCACGGAATCTGCTTTGGATCAGCTTTGCAATATGTTTCGCCATTCATTATCAAGCAGTCGTACTGCTTTTAAATAGTGTCATAGAATTTAACAACACCTACTTTGAAGAACTTCAGACCCGCACTTTTCTTCATTTTCCAGAATTATTTTTTTTTACCACTGCCTTCCTCTCCGCGACAAATCGATAATCGTGTTTCCCTCGGGAACCGAACTTTCTCTTCAACATTAGGCGCTGCTGAAACGGTTGTAGCACTTCAGTAACCGCATATTTTGCGATATTCAACGGCTTTGCAGCATCGCCGTGCGACATATCCGTATTTTCCACCTTTTTGTGCAACTTTAGTTAACGCTGGCGTTCTTGATTCGACGCCATTCTACAAAATAATATTGGAAAAACGAGTGCTCTATATTCATTAAGTGGTGTTCGTTTTAGCACAGACGGACGTTGAAGTACGAACAAAATTAATCGATAGCTTTGGGTAAGTTTTCAACGCAAAAGTTGTTCTCTAACGCCGCGTACTTCACTTAAGACACAGAGAACAGACATCCAGGCTCGAACATTTTTTTTCAATTTACTGTGTAAATTTTCAAAAGCAAACCGTTGGAAGATCAGCGCCGCCTAGTCTAGGTTTCACCAAACTAAAATTGACAGCCTATCTAATCTCACGCTGTAGTTTTAAAATGGCAGTTTCAGAAATTTACACACGGAGGGTACTCTAGCTTGGATGTCTGTTCTCTGTGCTTAAGAGTCACCCACAGTTGATAGGTTGCCAATGCGTTGACTTAAATTTGACAGAAAACCTATGGGAAAACTGTCAAGTTCACGCCAACGCATCCGCAACGTATCAATTGCGGGCCAGCCATTAGTCGAGAGGCCCATGTATCGAAGTGGCGCCATCTGCTATCATGTCAGAATATCATGCCGACGTTCGCCACATGCCACCCGATATTGACACGATGTTTTGACGTGCCACATAGTGGCAACAAAATGACAGATTTGCTAGTTGCTACACAGAAAGAAATCTTGTAGTAAAAACTACCATTTCACCCGACTACGCCTATCTTTAAAACTACCAGGACATTTCAGTCAAATTTACTACGATTATGGTAAATCCTTCAACGTTTGTGATATATTCGACAGACCTCATATTGATATCAACCGCGCCATGGTTGATCTAATCGCAGGCATGGTAAAATCAACCGCATTTATAGTCAGCTGAAAATTGTTGGTGATTGCGCTTAATTTAACCCTCGAAATAGTAGTTTCTACTGCTTCTTTTTTTTTGCGTGTAATTGCTTATTGCGTTTCAAGATTTTTTTAAATTGACGGTTATGAAATTTTACACATTCTGAGATTCAAACTTAAAAGGCTGTGGTATCACCGACAAACCGACATGAAAATCAATCTTCACTTTTTATCAAGAATCCATAACAGCCAATGTAAATATATGGCGATCCCATCTGTCAAAACCTATATAATCATTTTATCTAGATCAAATAAATGTGTCCATAATAGCTCAGGTACGAACCTACTAAACAAGTTCCCAAGCGTGTTCATGGCTTCAATAAATGTTCTCACGTCGACTACTTTTTGCTGCGTACATTCTTGATTATACATTTTTGAGAATGATTGAATTACTTTGTGATGTTTTTGTATTTGTCTTTGCGTTTATTAAAATTATTCAACTAAAACCAAAGTGTAAATGGAACTTAAACTGATTGCTTACGACCAGCGCTACTGAGAGAGTCGAGGTGCCGATGACGAAACACGTCAGCAGATGAGTCGAAGTACAAACTGAAATAAAACTCATTGAAGCGTCAGCTGATTGATCGAATTGGCTTTTAGATAATTGATGTCACTCATAAGAAGCTTTCAACGGTGCATTTGTCGATACTCATATTCATATTCCGCAGATCGGTGAAGTTTGAGAAGCTATTTATAGTTTTATATATTTTGGAATCGTCAGCGTAGAAGAGGCTGCAGCCCGGTGGTAGCATCAGGAAGACATCGTTTATAAAGATCGAGAAACACAAAGGGCCCATGTTACTGCCTTGAAGGACACCCGAATAGTTTGAAAAAGCTCCTGATTCCGAAGTGCCCATCTTAACCCGTACTGAATCAACATGATATCACTGCAGTAGGGCTTCTGGTGAGAAGCTCAATTTCATATCCATCATATGCTGGTAATATTCAGCATTCGTCAGCATGTAAGAGTTCAGCAACGTTCATCAAAAATCGTCTTAAAATATTGATAACAGATGATAACAATGTTGATAACTAAATTTGTTATGCGATAACAGGTGAGTTCAAAATGATATCTGATGTAACAAAACTTGTTACTTATTTGATATCAGTTTGTTATTTTACTTTGCTAGAGAAGCCTTTCATGATTACATTACTCACCATTTTTCTCGATCACCTTCTCCTAACGGGGACGGAATCGAGAGCATATCTTCTCAATGTATGAGTCAGTCATCGAGTTCCATGTCTTGGTAATGGAAACTTTCAGGGCGCCAACACTAGGGTGAGAACGTTCACAGGCCTTAGCCTGAACATATGCCATAGAAGCATATTGAGTAATCCAAAGAAGTCAAGTCCGGGCTGCTTGTAGGCCAAATGTCCTTTGGTCAAAATTCCATGTTTTCCTTCAGGCACGCTTGAGTCCTTCTTGAGGTATGACACGATGCTGATAGGATTTCGCCTCACTTTGTCTCTCACTGATCTGATGACCTTCGGCGTATGAGCGGACCGTGGACGGCCACTGCTCGGCTTCCGTGGACGTGGTTCATAAAGAAGTGAACATTGGATATGGTAAAATCTGGCGATATGGCATCACGCAAACGTTGCAATTGTTTTACGGATTTTTGGGCGAGCGGCAAACTAGTCACAACCTCCTATGCATACATTTTTCTCAACTTTGTTACTCGCGAACCACTTTTTGTTTACATCGTTTCAGAGTATACAGTCAGATGATTACACACACGCAATAAAATAAAATCTTAAAAAAACTACACATTTTTAATATTTTGAAAGTGTACCTTACCTGTGTGAACCAGAAGCTAATTAATTTGAGCGAAATGCTCCGAGTGGTCCAAGCCTTCTTGTTAGTCATTCCTTTAGTTTACTTTGTTTTAAAAACGGTTTAAAGTATCGAGATTCCGCTGGTTTTGAATTTTGGGAAGCACCACTGGGAAGGGCTTTAGTGGGCATGTAGCAACTTACTGCGTGAACTTATTAGAATGATGTAGATTAAAGTGATCAAATTGGAAATTTGAGCACATAATAAAAAACTGACACTGCACATGTCATTTGAAGTTTTTATTTAAATTACTACGGAGAAAACAAACCTTTAATTCAATTTCTACTTGTCTTCTCCAAGACTTTCAATGGAACCGTTATAGAAATTTTTATTCAGCTGTAATTCTTCATTTTTTGGCGTGACGACACTATATTGCACAGGAAGGCGTGATTTATATAGTATGTTCTATTCTATTGACTAAAATACCACGTTATCTGCTGGGCAGTTGGTCGAGCCCAACGATAAGACAGTGATGAATTCATGGTCAACAGCTATTGTTTCTTACATTTATTCAAAAAGTGAAGTTGAGAAAAGATGAAGCTTAGCAAGTTCTGTGTCTATTCAGTTGAATATTTTGAAAATGGAATGATTAATCAAGTTTTTAGAGCAATGATGAGTTTATTGGTTTAAATGTTGGGAACTTTATAAAGACTTAACTGAAATCATTCTATAACAGGGGAGAGAATTTTTTTTTATGGTTTAGATGATTGAAAACGGCAAAACAATTAACGAAGTTATGAGAATTACTATGTTTTATTTTTTTGCATTATGAAATACTTGTAACTAAAGGGCGATACGGTCAAAATTTGGTCAATATCAACTTGACGTATTTCTTTCAATTTTGCATTTAAAAAACCTGAACACCCTGTTTAAGCACTTAACCACTCTTCTTCAAAAACGGATAGCGATAGGGAATCGTCTTTTTTTTTCGGTTCTAGCACCAACAATAGCGAACGAACGAAACTCTATTGCTCACGGTAGGGAACGTGCTCACGCGACGGCGATTGTGTTTCAACTGACTTTATTTACATCTATGCTATATGTACAAAAAACTATATGCTTTATTGTTTGTCACAGCAGGGTGTGTTGCGACGTTGCGCTTCGCATGTGCATAGTGGGTGCGATGTGCGTGTTGATTGGTACAAATAATTATTATTTTGTGGTGTGGGTTAGAATGCCTACTCTTTCGTTTAAAGAAATTTAATTTTAATACACGTGATATTGAACATTCCGGCCGCCAATGAAATTTCTGGGACTTCAGCAGTTGAATCGATGGAAAAACTTCTTCTTCGCTTGAGGTTGGAAAATTGTCAGGGTCGAACTTGGTGCGGCTAGCACAGGCCAGCTTCCGGGATGATGCGGTTGATTTTCTGGAAACACGGAACATCTGTAGCCAGATTGTTTTGTACAGAACGAAAAATAATGAGTGGTACTTAACTTGTGTTAAGTCTGGTCCATGGGGCGAACCCACATGGAAGACTTGACTCATTACAGATGCACCAGGAACAGCTCGATTCCCCCGAGCGTGGGCCAGGATCTCGTCTGGCGACTCATTTCCCCGAGTAGGGGCTGGGAACTCATCCAGCGGCTCTGTTCCCTGAGCAAGGGCTGGGATCTCGTCCAGCGGCTCTGTTCCCCGAGCAGGGGCCATCTTCTGGTGGATTTGGAACGGGATTGATGACGATAGCAGGATCTACTTCGATCGGGAGCAGGCAGAGCTTCGAGATAGCGCGCTGAGTAGTACTAGAGCTGGTTTTCACGGTTGCGACACGAACTCGTCCATCGATACCAGGATGAATGCTTACTACACGTCCGAGAGGCCATTTCAAGCCATTTCATTTCCTCCTTCAAAATGACGATCGAACCGACGGCGAGGTTGTCAAAAGCTTGGATCCAGCGATACCTGGTTTGCAGGGTGGCCAAATATTCCTTATACCATCGGGACCAGAAGTGTGCAGTGAGTTTTTTGACTCTCCTATATCGTGATAACCGGTTTTCCGCTACATTCCGTTGATCGGGATCAGGTATTGCGGCCAAAGGTCTGCCAATCAGGAAGTGCCCTGGTGTTAGGACTTGTTCTTCGGAAGGATCGTCAGGCAGTGGGGTGATAGGTCGTGAATTTAACATTGCTTCGACCTGAACTAGTGCAGTTTGGAGTTCCGACTGAGTGAGGTGGGCGTTACCGAGGATCTTGCGAAGAAGGGTCTTGACGGACTTCACGGCAGCTTCCCAGATTCCGCCAAATGATGGTGATCGTGGAGGAATGAAATGAAACTGGATTCCTTCATCTGCGCAGTCTCTTGTCACCGTATCCTTATGCTGTTGGGACAAGAACAGCTTGCGAAGAACCTCCAACTCTCTTCTCGCACCAACGAAGTTGGTAGCGTTGTCGCAGTAGATGTGCGCTGGCTTGCCTCTGCGACCGGTGAAGCGCCGCAGACTGGCGATGAATGCCTCACTGGTAAGGTCAGAAACGAGGTCCAGATGAACTGCCTTTGTGACGAGACAGACGTACACTACGATGTAGGCCTTGGTGAATGGAGAGTTTCTGCTACGGGTAGATTGGGCGCACGTAGAGGGGCCGGCAAGGTCGATGCCAACATTCTCAAATGGGAACAGCTTGGTTAACTCGCACCGGTGGAAGCTGGCCCATTAGTTGCTCGAGAGGTTGTGGTTTTGCACGGGTACACGTTATGCACCGATGGACAATTTTACGTACCAGGTTCCGGCCGCCAAGAGGCCAAAATTTCTGTCGTAGAGATGATAGCAACATACCAGGACCGGCATGTAGCGTTTTTTGGTGTTCTCTCGTCACGATGAGCTCGGTGAGCCGAGACTTAGCTGGAAGAACAATTGGATGCTTCTCCTCGATTGGAATTCTGGCTTTTTGTAGCCGGCCACCTACGCGAATAATGCCATCCACCAGCTTCGGGTGGAGAAATCGAAGATTGGATTTTCGATGTACCGTCCCACTGGATGATAGCTGATGGAGTTCCTTCTCGAAGTGTTCTTGTTGTTCTTGACGGATCAGGGCAAGCATGGTCTGATCGATCTCGGCGACAGTCAATGAGCCGATAAGAGGATCTAGGTGATTTTTGCGGCGGATACAGTTCTCTCGGAACCGACGAAGGAGTGCACCAACTCGTAGCAACGGACGAAGGTTGGAGTAACGGGACAGCAAATTGTTTGACTGATTGCCTTCGACCGCTGGTAAAACGACGACCTTGCGAGCTTCGCAGTCTTCCGATGCTATTGTTTTTGTGGGAGGTAACTTCGCTGGCCACGGAATGTCCAACGAGCTTAGCCATGATGGTCCATGCCACCAGAGGGAGTTTTCAAGAAGCTCGTCAAAATTCATACCTCGTGAAATGACGTCGGCTGGATTATCCTTAGATGGAACATGATTCCAGACCGCGTGCGTCGTTAGCTCCTGGATCTCAGCCACTCGGTTGGCCACAAATGTCTTCCATGTTGACGGCGTCGCGGAGAGCCAATTGAGGACGATAGTGGAATCCGTCCACAGATAAATTGTGGCAGAGATCTCGATACAATCCATGACATGGATGAGGAGTTTGGACAACAGCTGGGCAGCGCATAGCTCGAGGCGAGGAATGGATTTAGTATCGATAGGAGCAACCTTCGATTTCGACATGAGTAGTCGAGTACAGCAGGATCCAACAGAAGAGATGGAACGAAGGTACACGCAGGCTCCGTAGGCAGCTTCTGAAGCGTCGCTGAAACCGTGAACTTCCAGGCGTACGTAACCCGGGCTGAGAACGTGTCGGGGAATTCGTAGGTGAATGAGACCAGCGAGTTTCTGCTGGAAATCCTGCCAGTCACTGATGATTGCTGAAGGAACTGGTGAATCCCACTCGAGCTGAACCCTCCACAATCCTTGAAGCAGAATCTTTGCCTTCGCTATGACCGGACCGATAAGACCAAGCGGATCAAATAGACTGCTAATCTGCGATAGTATTTCGCGCTTCGTCAGCGTTGCGTAATCCTTCCACTTCGGCTGTTTGAAAAAGAGGAAATCGGTAGCTGGTTCCCAGCGTAGCCCGAGTGCCGTGACGGATGCTTCATGGTCCAGATCGAGCACTGTTTTTGTCTCACGAAGCTCAGGCGGAATGACATCAAGCACAGTCTGATGGTTGGAAGACCATTGACGAAGTGGAAGGCCTGCAGAAGCTAGCATTGACATGAGCTGCTTGCAGGTGGCGGTAAGAGATGAAGCGTCGTTGAAGCCAGTCAGCAGATTGTCGACGTAGAAATCACGGCGGAGCACTGGAGCTGCCGAAGGAAATCATTGTTCTTCATCGTCGGCCAACTTTTACAACACCCTGATTGTCAAGAACGGAGCACAACTGGTGCCGTACGTGACGGTTAGCAGTTGATAAATCTTCAATGGGAGGTCTGGATTATCTCGCCACACAATCCGAGTGAGTGGTTGATCCTGCTCTGCCACTAACACCTGGCGATACATTTTCTCGATGTCCGCGGTAGCAACGAACTCAAATATTCGGAAGCGAATTACAATTGTAACTAGGGTGTCTTGAACGGTTGGGCCAGCGAGCAAGATGTCATTGAGAGACAGACCGGACTTCGACCGACAAGACGCATCGAAAACAGTCCGAAGCTTGGTGGTAGTGCTGTCCATTTTCATTACCGCATGATGTGGAAGGTAGTAGCGAGGTTTAGTATTTCGTTCGTTGGGATCAATTTCACGCATGTGCCCGAGTGCCTGATACTCGTGAATGAACTTCTGGTACATTGCTCTCTTCTCTGTATCCTTAATTAGCGATCGTTCCAAAGAGTAAAAACGCCGCGTAGCGTTGTACCAATTATCTTCGAGCTGCAGCAATAGTTCTTGTCGCTTTGGAAGCTTGACGACGTATCGACCGTCAGAATCACGAGTGGTGTTCTCGCGGAAATGATCTTCGCAGAATCTCTCGGACGGAGACCAGCCTTTCGAATGCTGCACGTCTTCCAATTGCCAGAAACGGTTAACCAGCTCATCGATCGTGGCGGGATTGCTGAACTGACAGCGACGGGGATCTTGGTGGTCGTGGTGTTCTAACATACACTCTCCGGAAACGACCCATCCGAATTCAGTGTTCTGTAGCAGAGGCAGATCATTTCCGAGACATATTCGGCCATAACGGAGAACACGGAAAAAATGCGCTGCACCAAGGATCATGTCGATGCTACTCGTTACAGCAAACGTTGAATCAGCGAGGTCGACGTGCTCTGGAATCGACCATTGGCGGGCGTTGACGGAGAACTGCGGAAGCTGAACAGTGATGCTTGGAAGAATCAGCATAGAATCTTTCACGGAGAATGGCGAAACACGAGAGAAGATAGTCACGCACGCTTCGTGCTCTACGAGCATGCTGGTGTTGCCAATTCCGCTGATAGTGATAGGCTGAGGCAATCGAATTCGTGGTAGTTGAAGCTTTTCGCAGAGTCCGGCAGATACGAAGTTCCGTTGGGAAGCACAATCCAGAAGACAACGGGTGACGATGATACGACCTCTACTGTTCCGGATGTTTACGAGCACAGTCGGAAGGAATACGGTTCCAGGAATTGCCGCTTGGGATTGTGAAACCAGAGCGCACTGTGGGTTCCCCGAAATGTCGTGAACAGGGAGAGGATCAGCGGATGCAGTAGATGGACATGGTTGCTGTGGATCTTCTGGAACGGAGTTTGGTACGGATTGCTCAAGCGTGACACAACAGGTGGAATCAGCAGACTGTGGTGAGCTGGAAGAGGACTTGGTATCGTTGTGATCCATGTGGAGAAGCGTGTGATGTTTTCGGGAACAGATTCGGCAATGAGTACCCGAGCAAGTTCGGGCGAAGTGGGAAGAGGAGCGCAGACAGTTCATGCAGATATTCTTTTGTCTTACCAGATCGGTACGTTGACTAATGTCGAGGTTCTGGAACTGCGGGCAGTGGTACAGATAGTGGCTCTGACCACACTTCTCACAGGGCTTCTCTGACTTGCTGGTACTGGAACTAGTTGACGCCGGATTGGATTCGTTGTTCGTCTGCGCTGTGATTGAAAAAGCTGCTGATTTCGACGGAGGCTTGAGCTTATTACGAAAAGAAAAGTCCGCTGTGGCTGGAGCGACTGCGTGCAGGACTCGCGCATAGTTCTGGAGGAAGTTCACCATCTGAACGTACGATGGCATGGAAGTCGAATCATCGTCGGTTGCGCTGGATGTCGAAGCGGTTCCTCCCAGAACGGAAGCAATATTGTCGGTGTCGAGCCTGGTGCAATGGTTCTCCCATTCCCGGAGCGTACAAAGATCGAGGCGAATTGTCAAGAGGTAAACCAGTATAGAACTCCACTTGTCGGCTGGTTCCCCCAAGCTCTTCAGCACAGATATCTGCTGCTCGAAGCGATCGACCAGCGCAAGAAGTTCGTCGGATGATTCCTTGCGCATCGCTGGAGTGTCAAACAGTGTCTTGATGTGGCACTTGATGAGCTGCCGCTTATTCTCGAAACGCAACATAAGTGACCGCCAAGCATCTTTATAACCCTGTTCGCTCACCTTTATTGGGTCGAGAATCCGTGCGGCTTCACCTTGTACAAGGCCCTTCAAGTAATGCAGTTTTTCAATGGGACCGATATCACTCCTGGAGCCGACAGCAGATTGAAACGAATCGCGAAATACACACCAGTCCTCCAACCGTCCACTAAACTTAGGGAGATTTATTTCAGGAAGCCGAATGTTCATCGGTTTGACGGGTGAAAATTGATTGGAGGAGGTGGAACTGGTGGATACAGCCATTTGTTTTAGATAGAAAGCCCGCAAAACGTAATAACGATTATCAAATTTTTGACGCTCACCTTTGAGATCAATGGGTTTTTTTTTCGGTCGACAGAGCTTCTAATTTTACCACTACTCGATGAAACTCGTCGTAAAATCGCTCAAGCTTCTCAGCCCAAGCCTCAACCAGCTCCTTCTGGGTCCTCTCCTTGTCGAAGTTCTTCACGCAAGACTCCAATAAGGCCACGGAATCCACTAAATTCTGGTTCTTCTGCTGCCATTCATCGATCATCTTCGCTTCTTCAGACATTTTCTGTCTCTCTTTGCGTCTTATAGTTCACAAAATTACACCTCTTATTCCACCACCAAGAATTCGTAAACGTTCCCACAAAGCTTGCAAACCGTTTGTTTTTTTTTTTTTAATTTCTATCAACCTTCTACCGATCGAACCCACCGCGCAAACAACACCACACTGCTCCACACAACAATCGTATATTTCGGTCTGTGTTGTTTATCGACGGACCATTCAATTGTTTTGCTTCTTCACTTTACATACTGGCTACTCGAAATGGAGAATTCTTGGGGGGAATCACTTTGTTCTTCTTGCCAATACAATGGCTACCGAAAATCACTCTTCCGCGCTCTGGTTGAATCACCTCACATGGGACAATCGTCGCCCGTAGCACAATACTTTCAGCAGCAAGTAGAAAAACCGCACTCACTAGTGTAATTTCTTGCCTCTTCTAGGTACTTCAGTGGACACTTTTCTTCACCGGCGGTCCAAGATCCGGTTCGAAGGACCAATTTATGTTTAAGCACTTAACCACTCTTCTTCAAAAACGGATAGCGATAGGGAATCGTCTTTCTTTTTCGGTTCTAGCACCAACAATAGCGAACGAACGAAACTCTATTGCTCACGGTAGGGAACGTGCTCACGCGACGGCGATTGTGTTTCAACTGACTTTATTTACATCTATGCTATATGTACAAAAAACTATATGCTTTATTGTTTGTCACAGCAGGGTGTGTTGCGACGTTGCGCTTCGCATGTGCATAGTGGGTGCGATGTGCGTGTTGATTGGTACAAATAATTATTATTTTGTGGTGTGGGTTAGAATGACTACTCTTTCGTTTAAAGAAATTTAATTTTAATACACGTGATATTGAACACACCCCTCATTTTGAAGGTGTGTGTGTGTAGAATGTTGCTCCTATTTTGATTTTGAAATTCACTCTTCAGTTGTCAAAATGCCGTCCAAGCAAGAAGAGCAGCGTATCAAAATTTTGCTCGCGCGTCGCGAAAATCCGAGCTACTCGCACGCAAAGTTGGCAAAATCGCTAAAAGTTGCCAAATCAACCGTTACAAATGTAATTAAAGTGTTTGGGGAACGTTTGTCTGGAAGTCTGGATCGGAGGGAAATCGAAAACCAGAAGCCGCTGAGACGACAAAGAGAGTTGCCGGTAGTTTCAAGCGAAACCCTAACCTATCTCTCCAAGATGCCGCAAATAAGCTGGGTGTATCGTCTACAACCGTGCATTGAGCCAAAAAACGAGCCGGACTATCGACTTACAAGAAGGTAGTGACTCCAAATCGCGATGATAAACAGAATACGACGGCCAAAGCGCGATCCCGGAGGCTGTACACGACGATGCTGACGAAGTTTGACTGCGTGGTAATGAACGACGAAACCTACGTCAAAGCCGACTACAATCAGCTTCCGGGACAGGAGTTTTATACGGCAAAAGGAAGGGGAAAGGTAGCAGATATTTTCAAGCACACGAAACTGTCAAAGTTCGCAAAGAAATATCTGGTTTGGCAAGCCATCTGTACCTGTGGCTTGAAAAGCAGCATTTTCATAGCTTCCGGGACTGTCAACCAAGAAATTTACGTGAAAGAGTGTTTGAATAAACGTCTGCTGCCTTTCCTGAAGAAACACGGTTGTTCCGTACTGTTTTGGCCGGATTTGGCATCTTGCCATTACGGTAAAAAGGCCATGGAGTGGTACGCCGCCAAGAACGTGCAGGTGGTTTCCAAGGACAAGAACCCTCCCAACACGCCAGAGCTCCGCCCAATTGAGAAATACTGGGCTATTGTCAAGCGGAACCTAAAGAAGACCAAAAAAACTGCTAAGGACGAGCAGCAGTTCAAGGCAAACTGGCTTTCTGCGGCGAAGAAGGTGGACAAGGTGGCTGTACAAAATCTGATGGCAGGGGTCAAGCGTAAGGCCCGGCAATTCGGATTTGGAAAAGCGGAAGCCTAACTGAATATTTTTCCTGAATTTTATACTAATTGAACTTGAAAAACAAATTTAATTTGATTTTTTAAATAAACGATTTCACCGATTTACACGCGTTTTCCCTTGACCAAATTTTGACCGTATCACCCTTTATATCCGACGACAAATTGACATGAAACTCAATCTTCACTATTGATCAAGAATCCATAACGACAGATTCAAATGTTCAGCGATCCCATCTGTCAAAACCTATAGAAATATTTTATCTAGATAAAATAAATGTGTCCAGAATAGCTAAGACATGAACCTTTTTATCAAGTTCCCAAGCGTGTTCGTGGCTTCAATAAACGTTCTCAGCGAACACGAAGATAGATGTCAGTAATATGATTTGAACAGAAATATTAAGACATTTTCTATTGTCATTCATGTCGGTTTGTCGGTGCTATATCACACATATAGTTTCTTTTGTTGAATTTCAACAACCATCAATACGATGACGTACAGCCACAATTTATATGCACTCAAGTTTGTTATTAGTTGATTTATACTATGCAGAGCGTGAATGATCCAACGTTAATTTGGTTATAATCTCCAATCTCATAGTGTATGTACTTCGATTGAGGAGCCGGTTGCATACTTTGCATAATGTTTAGCTTCCGGTGTCGATTGTGTGAAGGAAAACTGACAAGAACGGTCATATTGGGCTCTTTCGACAACGTCCTTTTTGCTATCCTTCATAGGATTTTCGAAAGACTAAGTGAAACCTGGTGTGTATGATGCAGGTACGTGTATAGGAAGAGCTATGATAAAGATGCAAAATTCTCAAGAAATTAATTATGAAGCAATAGGTAAAGGTGTTTGATGTATGTAAATTTGTTGGCGTTATTTAATTTGCATATAATTGAGCACATTATATATGGAGATAGGCTGCGGTATGCACCACTTTAATGATAATTTAAAGCATTTGATTTATAGTCTGTTCTTCTGGTGAAGACAAGACATTGGTTGTGTATGTGGCGTAAATGTAAAATTTACACTGACGGAGAAAACGCGAGCTTTCTATGAACATTTTTATCTGTACACTTAAATTGAAACATTCACCCACAAACTGCATTTCCTGTCCGGTAATAAAAGTTTCTTTCAGCGGGAAACTTCCTGTCGTCAATGCCACTTGAGAAATCAAATATATCACATCGCATAAGGAAATAGGGTGAAAAATGAAATCGCCACTAAATAACAAAGGTGCCTTTCGGACTGCAATGTTTCACCCCTCCATTAAATCATACGGTTGCCACAGGCATTTATTAGTTATGATTACTTCCCTTGTTTCCATCAAGTCCGGCTAACGTTACGAGTGGAAGCATTTCTGGGTTAGGAATGGTTAAAAACGGAAATGTTGTTTTCTGTTCACATATGCATGCAAACTATTTCGTCGTTCCTTTTATACTTAACCATGGAATGCTTGGGAAAACTATTATATTTATTTATATGATGTTTGTATTATGAGTAATAGATACTTTAAGAACGAGTTGATATATTTGCTTTCATTTAATGAATTTCTAAATTGAAATATCACAAAAAGACAAATGTGATCTACATATTCTAAAATGTGAAAACATGAAAATTGAGAATTGTGATAAAATAAGCACAGTGTGGCTCAGTCGGTAAAGCCGCAAAAATTAGGCAACACCTTGTTGGGGATGGCTGGCTTCAGTGCACGGTCTGGTCTAGGAATTTCTCCATTTCCTGGGCATAGTATATGATTGTGTTTTCTATTTATTGAAAGGGTTGGATAATGTATTGTGCCGCTTCTAATGAAATTTACCGATAAGACTGTCCTAAATGCTATTACAGCGGATGACCTTAACCAGAATGCTTTTACCCCGAGTTCCATAACACCGATAATTGTTATCTCCCCGAAAGAACGTTACCCCAAATGGCAATTACCCGTTTTACCATTACTCGTAATGACCAGTACCCCGAATTCAAAGAAACCCGTTTTAAAACGCTAAAACTTACTTGTTACAAAAGCCATACCCCATCACAATGCCATCACAAAAGATCAATAGGAATTTTTTGTGTTCCTTAAAATATCATCAGCTCCTTCACGTTGCAGTACTTTAACTTATATTCTTTTAAACGAATTTTCTTTCGTTTGAATATGAGCAATTTTATGGTTATCGCTGTTTCTTCTTTTAAACATGTAATATTGTTGTAATGATTATTGACCCCTAAGAAGAGTAAGTTTTAACGCAGGACTACGTTTCTTTTTTCTATACCGATGTCATTTCGGAATTTCACTAAGAAGAAGGCTTTTTGAACGCTAGTAACTTTCGTTCAACTGAACATAATGACTTAATTCATACACCATTTGATTAGAAAAACTTAAAAAAAAAATGCATTGAAATTACAATTAAGTGCTATCAGTATAAGTAATTCTATTTATTACTTAAAAATTACCTACTTTTGCTCCCACACAAATCTCCGTATGAACAGGATGAAAACATGTTTTCCCTATCCGGGTCCTCAAAAACGGGTAATAAATTATTCAAATTATCCTCTTCTTTTTATTTCACATAATTTCATTCATTTATGAATACAGAACTAGCCACACCCCTCACCTGCTGAACTATTTTGCTTTGTTGCCGATGTCTTATTTTATAACTGAGGCCCGGCTCCCCTTTAGAATTTTGCTTTGCCTCTCTTTATTCGGGGCTATGCTATTGCTAGAATATAGCACGCGAGATGAAACCGAAATGGTTTCAGTTTTTGACACGAGCTCTCGATGCCAGGTACCATTTTTTGCATTACTATGATTGTGTAGCAAGTACAATCATACCCTATGCCCAGTGAATCGAGAAATTTTCCTTAACGAAAAACTGCTAGACCAGACCGAGAATCGAACCAAGCCACCTCCAGCATGGTGTTGCTTTTTAGCCGCGCCTATACCGAGCTAAGGGAGGACCCTTCCATGTCTACACAGAAAAAAATTATTAATTTTAAGAAGCGCGTAAAATTTTCGCTCGTTTAATTCCAAGCCAAAGGAGGCGTTCATAACGCAATTGGTTGTAGTCTTTGTTGAACCATACAACAATGTTTGCAATCTTTCCTACAACAGGCTTGATTCAGGCGCTATCTGGCTTAAATTTACATAAAATAACCCATTATTTTCTGCAAAATCTAGCATTTCCTTCATGTGCATTAGATACCGCAGAAAATTCAATGTTTCTTTTTATCTGTGTACCCAATGCAATGATAAAATTTTGGGCCTCTGAAAACAGGCCATTCGTCCCTATGAAATCATATCGGTTCATCTCGCGTGCTATATTGGGAAGGTCCATTAATTATGTCACGCAGTAGGGGAGGGGGGGTTCTTGGTTAAAACGTGACAATCCATACAAAAAAACTTTAAGGTCCATACAAAAAACGTTACAAGGGGGGGGGATGTTATAAAAACTCACTTTGTGCGTGACATAATTAATGGACTTTCCCATACTAGCATTGTATAGAATGGCTCAGACCCGCTTATCTCTGCGCACCTGGCCACGTCCTTAAAAGTGTTTGAAATTTTGGTAATTGATAGAATTTAAAAGTATTAATTAATATAAATAAAACAATATCCATTGACCTCAATTAACAGGAAAGCCCCTTAAGATACGATTCAATAAAATATCTTTAAATTAATTGTTATGTTATATATTCTCCGTGCGAGGAGTAACGATTATGATGTAGAAGGAGATGTTCACTCATCACCGTGAGGCACCAAGAGTGAACAACAATGTTTTTGGCTAGAATGAAAGATATGAAGAGAAAGTTTTGATAGTTCCGCTAGTGTGCGGCAGGCTTGGAAATATAGCAGATGTTTTAGGAAAATTAAGCGAAAAGGGCATGTGTACAGTGGTACTCGAACCAACGACATTTTTGCCTAACATCCCACTGCAGGGTAGGTTGAAGCACGGACTAAGTCCGCCACTTCAACAGGCAAAAATGTCCAGTTGGAAGACGCTCATGTACCACTGTGGCTTGTATAGTTATTCTAGCGATCTATTGTGTGCACTCTGTTTACCGATGCGCACATGGGAGAGGAACTCTCTCCTTTTTGGGTTTGTTACGCACGGAAAATATATAACGCAACAATTAATGTATGTGAAACCATAAATGGTGGTAACCATTAATTATACTGGTGGGGACCAGTATCGCATCGCTTCACGGTGTTTCTCTCCGAGGTTTCTATGTTGGAGACGACGAGAAAAACTTTAGTGATCGTCAGTCGGTGCGAATCGAAACAAACCCAAAAAGGAGAGAGTTCCTTCCCATGTGCGCATCAGTAAACAGAGTGCACACAATAGATCGCTAGAATAACTATACAAGCCACAGTGGTACATGAGCGTCTTCCAACCTGACATTTTTGCCTGTTGAAGTGGCGGACTTAGTCCGTGCTTCAACCTACCCGCAGTGGGATGTTAGGCAAAATGTCGTTGGTTCGAGTATCACTCTACACATGCCCTTTTCGCTTAATTTTCCTAAAACATCTGCTATATTTCCAAGCCTGCCGCACACTAGCGGAACTATCAAAACTTTCTCTTCATATCTTTCATGCTAGCCAAAAACATTGTTGTTCACTCTTGGTGCTTCATGGTGATGAGCGAACATCTCCTTATACAAAATATCTTTACTATCTGGAATCCTTTTGTAACCTTCAAGCAGAAAAAGTTTTATAATTATAAATATTATTTATTATTTGTTGATAATTTTAATAATATACAATGATGATATGATGAAAATAATTCAATGTTATGATGAAATACTAAATTGGGACATCTTTGCATTTCAGATGTATGCTCAATTTGTTTTTAAGCATTTCAGTTTAACATTTCCATTGAGGAAGGTTCTATTTCTTAACTTCAACTACTATTCCAGAAATGACTGGCACGTTGTTATAAGCTGTATAGAACTGTTTGGAACCGTTTTAAAGGCATGGCACCAAACTTTTGTTTTCAACATAGGGAACGTCCATTAATTATGTCACGCAAAAAGTGACTTTTTATCCCCCCCCCCTTGTCACGGTTTTTTTATGGAACTTAATTTTTTTTGTACGGATTGTCACGTTTTCCCAAACCACCCCTCCCCCCATACTGCGTGACATAATTAATGGCCGTACCATACCTGGTTAAAAAGTACTTCAACCAAATTGGAAAACTTAGATCAAACTATTCGATCAGCATTCAGAACCACGGGTATTTATCCTAAACTTTCGGGTGGCAGTGAGGAAGCTGACGATTCCTGGTCCAAAGCATTCGTGGATATACTGAAGGAAAATCGAATCGGAAATGTTTCTGCTCCTCAAAAACGAAGAAGAGTCACGGTAAAATCCGGGAGTGGTTCACAGAAAAAATTATGAATTTTAATAGGCACGTTAAATTTTACCTCGTTTAATTTCAAGCCAAAGGCAAAGTACGTTTAAAGGGAGTACGGAATCAAATTGCGACACACACAAATATTCGGCAAAATTCTCCCGTTCAACCATTCATCTTCAATCTTTCAGGGAGTAAAATAAAACATGTCATGAATATTTTCCCAATTTTGTTTTTTCAATTTCAATTCCATATCCAAATGCACGAACCTTCTTCTTCACACTATTCATAAGGTCCTGTACATCATTTGGACCAACTTCTTTTAAGCGTGGCATTCTATTTTTTCTTCATATCTTCATCCGATTTCACTTCCTTAGGATGCTTCTGAAGTGTCTGCTTCATGATGGCTCAGTACTTTTTAATTGGCCACAGTTCCGGTGCGTTCGGGGTTTGAGATGCTTCGGCACGAAATTGACCTCCTTAGGCTTGAACCAGGGGAAAGTCACTCTGCCACCTTGTGTTAACACTCTCAAAAACACAATTTGCCACACTTCAAACACACTCGCAACCACATTAAATATAAATTCATATCTGGCACCACTTACACGAATCGGATTGTATGTTTTTGTTTCCTTCTCGCTTACACTAATGTTATTCAGATGATGCATAAGTGAGCGTGTATTAAACTTCTAAACCGTCAATGGTTGCCAATAAGCATACATTTTCAATTGTAGTATGAAAAAAACACATTCGTACACGATCAACACAAACACAACGTGGCAGAGTTACTCACCCCCTGGCTTGAACCACTCCAAAACCTCTTTCGAGTAATGGCACGAGGCTAAATCCGGCCAGAAAATCGTAGGACCATCGTCCTCAGAAGAGGAAGTAGACGCTTTTGGAGGCATTCCTTTAGGTACACCTGTCCATTGACCGACCCAGTTGTCACGAATGGGGTGCTCTGCCTGCCACACGAGCAAATTGCTTGCAAAATCATATATTTTTTGGCAAACTTTGACATCTTCTGCTTTCTAACGTCCTCAGGGACAGCAGTGAAAAACTGGAGCCCCGGAAGCTACCGGAAGTCTGCTTCTACATACGTCCCTTCATCCATAAGGAGGCAATGTGGTTTCGTCAACAGCTGGGTGTAGAGCTTCCGTGCACGCGTTTTACCTACCGTATTCTGCCGTTCATTGCGATTAGGTGCCTTTTGGAGTTCTTCACGTTTTTTTCACATCTTGCACGACCGTTTTGGTTAGATTCAGTTTCTTCACCACATCTCGAACTGAACTGTTG
>JASCZW010007148.1:0-73069 GCA_034211315.2 Aedes japonicus | reverse complement strand
TTCCTTCAAAGAAGGGCTGAATAAACAAATTTGCATCTTTGGATGTATTATCTCCCAAATATTTCTGTTTAGTGATGGTTTACCTTTGAACAACTTCTGCTAATTTTGACAAAACCTGGTAAGAATAATTAAAATAGACCAACTTTGCGTTCCCCGAACTGGTGTTGTATTCCTTGTTGTTAAACCCACCAACATCATCATCCTGTCAATTATTCGCAACGTCAGAGATCAGAGGGTTTGATTTTAAGAGACCAGCAGATTGTTCGCAAACTTTTGCTATGGATTGATTTGACCTGATAATTTTACTGTCAGTAGTACGTAGTTAGCAGACGACGAGTATACTTGCTCTTTCGTTTGGCTGAAGGTGAGTGTGTAAATGCTTGCATCTCATTTAAACGATATTAGATAAGGGAACGTCCATTAATTACGTCACGCAAAAATGACTTTTTAAAACCCCCTTACCCCCCTTGTCCACGTTTTTCGTATGGACCTTTAAAATACTTTTGTATGGATCGTCACGTTTTCCCAAACCTCTCCCCCTTACTGCGTGACTATAATTAATGGACCTTCCTAATGCTGATTTGTAATATAGTAGCTGAAAAATATGAGTCCGAGAGGGTCAGGTGGTCCTCAATGTCGACTGTGATTTCCGTTTCGGTCATCTAGAAGCTGTTGCAGGACCGGATCTGAAATTCAGATTGTTTTGAGAAATTCAAAAATTTTCTATACATTTAGGGAGCCTACATGAGTTCAGGAACTTCCCTAAAAGTAGAGGATCTCTTCTGGCAGCAGTTCAGGCAACTATCCAGAAAAGACAGGGAAGTTCCCAGAAGTTCAGAAAACTTATCAGATTTTTTGGGAGTTTTTTAGAAGTTCATGTACAACTACTGCCTCAAGATGTTAAGAAAACTGCCCAGAATTTCAGGGAACCACCTCCAACAATTCAAGAAACCTTCCAGAATAGCTAGAAGCTTCCCATGATTTCAGAGAACTATCCTGAAATTCATGAAGCTTTTCAAAAGTTTGCGGACTTCTTAGAATTTCATGAAACTTGCTAGAAGTATACAGTACATCTTAGAATTTGTATGAGTTCGAGGAAGCAAGGTGCTAGAAGAGCACTTCAAATGTTGCTCTATTTGAGAAGATTTGTGGACTAAGTCAGGAAGCGGGAAGCAAGAAAACTGAATAAAAGTCATCCGAAAATTTCAAATCGGTCGTTCGGATCAAAATTCACTTCGTTGAGGTTGGTGCGGTTTGATCACGACTGGCTGCCGACCAATGTTGAGTTTTATCTTCACGGCTTCAGCAATGGTCAGAGTTGTTTCCCAGATCGAATCTCCTATGGCTTCGTTCTCTTTTGACGATTTGACGGGACTTGTGAGAAAAGATATGGAGAAAATGGTTAAGTTCCGAGCGTTTGACCAGTCGAAAGCAAAATCGTTAATTGAAATAGAATCTTCGCAACGACTTGTAGATCTTTTACTGTGGTGTTTTGAATCTACTAAGAAAAATCTCCATTAACATGTCCTTTAACGCGTTACGTCATCTGCATTAATCTTGTTGTTATACAGCGCCGGACAATACAATACGACCAAAGCCTGATTTTCATACAAAACGGTCATGGTAGGGAGTTTACATATATTTTCTCAAAACAGCAGTTGAGCTGCTAATTTAGCTCTGGTCCAGAAAGTAATATAAATTCTCATTTTGCATTAAATCCACCATTTTCATTCACCACTTTAAAAGCTACAGACACCGTATACGACAAAACAATAAGACCATTTTGATTTCCATTAAGGATGCTTGAGTTTGAGGATCTGAATTTTGATTATTGATGCACTGTACTATACAGGGTGCGGCAAAATATAATGCGAAATTTGTTCTATATCTTTCAAATCCCATTTCAACTAATTCAACAAAAACATCAACATTTTTCAAGTGCAGTTGTCTTTATAAAGTCATTTTTAAACAAATTTACCCATGTAATATCATTTTATTAATAACATCCTCGAGCAAACGCCGAAATAAAGAACCCTTCTGTGCTGGACAGCAAATCCTCCAAACGTCTGGCTGCCATACTGCGTATTATTATGGTTGACTTCAGGTTTTCACACTAGGGTGTGATGTTTTGCAAAACTCGTGCTTCAACATACATACTAAAATCAGAATAATCCAGTTAGATCAGACCTATAGGGGCCTGATATCACTTCAGCCAAAACTGTCGCTATGTTCTACCTTCATTCAGTTCAATTGGACGTCTTAAACCTGCTTGCTCCATCCTACTGTAAGACCTTCGTTTGGTCACCTCGGAAAGTTAGCTCTTGAAAGCCGCGGTCGCTAAAGTACCGATACACATGGTATTGATTTTAACTCCAGCATCAATGAAAACAAGGCAGCATTTTCAAAGCCGTTGGACACCACCAAGCCAAACATCGTGACACCAGCCGGATGTTTGGTGAAAAATTTAATTTCACTTTTCCGGAACACGTTCTCTATTTTCTGCGGTGAAATGAACCGGTCCGTGCAGCTATTGGCCACGGCATCGATGCTGAAAAGCTTTTCGTCGGAGAACAGGATTATCATTTTCCTTCTTCAGCGGAAAACAATCTCTGAACTGATCACTCTTCGTTCATAATCGGTCGAAAGCAAATAGCGTTTCACTCTGGCTCTGGAAGATGCATGCCAGGTCTTCTTTGATGATTCTCCGCCTTAGATTTCTCGAAATATTGGCTTCTGCTGCAAGGTTTTCTTATGGAACGCATCGAGAGTTTTGCTTTTGGATCAGGTTGTAGATCAACGTTGACGTGCGTGGATATGGACGTTCGCTTCTCGGCTGCGCCTGCCTGGAACCATCCTGCAGAGGACTTTTATTGATGCAGTAAACTGTTGCCAAAATAGCACCCTACCACGCCTTGCCAATCTCCTTCAATGACTTCTGCCTGGGCGAGCCAACAAACTGGTAGATCCGCTGCTGTCATGAACTTTTGCAGCGAACACGCAATGGCTCCAAATGAATGTTTTGGATGCCGCTTCAGTAAACGCTAAACACGTACCTTGCGACCTATTGAAGTTAGTCACCTAGCTACACGAGTGTAGCTAACACTCAAGTTTGAACATTTTCGCATTATTTTCTGCCGCAGGTGGTGTCTGTAGTTTCTGAAGTGGTGAATGAAAAATTATGAATGTATTAAAGATGAAAATTCAGGTTATTTCTAGGCTATTGCCAAAATTTCATTTCAAATTACTTCACGGGAAATTGAAAGACAGCCTCCAAACATGACCATTTTGAATGAAAATCGGGCTTTGGTCTTATTGTATTGTCCGTCACCGTAACTCATAGCTAAAAAGTGTCAAGATCTGAGTCTGTAGCCTCTACAAAGTAAAGAAGAATTTGGGTAGCTGTTCTCAATGCCGTCTGATGTTGCTTGTCGGATTCCGCTTGGACAAATTTTGGCTAGAACTGATTGGTCATTTCGAGAAGGAGGTGCCAAATTTGACAACATTTGTTTAAAATTAGCTCATCCTGTCGCACAAAAATGTGGATTTTCAATAAATGTAAAGTGTCTGATGCTGAACCAAACTGAAAACTGAGAGCTCAGAGATTTGTCTACGAACTGTCAACAACGTTGAGAACACGAAGTTCTTGATACAATATGCCCGCAGCGCACGTTGTACTCGAAAACCTCGATCGCTTTACTATGTTTCTTCGATGTTTATGCTTCTAGAAACTTGAAAGATCAATGATTTATAAAAAGCTAAGTATTCTCGATAACAATATGAGAGACCAAAGCAAATCATGCAATACGCCAGAGGCCCGCGGCTACTTTTTGAAAAAAAACTTCATAAACTTCAACAATATCTATTGATCCAATATATATTATCTCATCTTCCCAGTCGCGAAAATTATGCAAAAATGCATGAAGAATTCGGGAAAAATGCGGGAATTTTTAAATTAGGATTGTGTGGTCACCTTGCAATGCCCCAAGCACTGATCTGACAAAATAATTAAAACATTAAACACACAAAACACACCAAACAAAAAAAATACTTAAACAAAGCTGAAGAGCCCATTGGGCTAAAACACTCACAATGTAAATTAGTATATAAGACAAAGAATGGGAATAAAAACAAATTAACTGGTAGTAGTAGTGCCAATGTTTCATTCTGTGATAAGACTTCAAAATAAAGAACTACTTTAATATTGTATCAAGTAGACACTAAGTCAAAACACAAAAATATCATAGTAAACTTATAGAGTCCTATTAAACACAAAGAAAATGAAAAAAATTTCATGGGTTCGATCTTATTAAAAACCATGTCTAGATGAAAGAACGAAGTCGAAAAGTACCCCTATCGATTCTGACGTTTTAGTAACGAACAGTAGATTATTGTGTCATTCAAAACAGTGTCTGACTGCTGAAAAATGTTCGCGTTGAAAACATCTTCCTGTTGCTATTTTGTTGAATAGGTAAATAATATAGTCACTAGATTCATAGTCTGGCGGATACAATGACGGGAGCCAATTTGAACTGTCACTTGGCGGAGCCAATCGAGCATATCTCGAGTAATTCATGGTATGCGCCTAAAAGCCATTTGTAAACAATGACTTTCAATATCGATTTCTCTTGAATCTCAAATCACTCTCGTGAAATGAAAGCAGCATTTGGTAGAAGAATGTTAGTTCTACCATAAGGAGTAGCAGGATATGGTGGAATTCTCGTAATTCGTGAGAAATCAACATTTAAAGTTATTGTTTACAAATGGCTTTTAGGCCCTTAACATAAATTACTCGAGATTTGCTCGATTGGCTCCGCCAACTGACAGTTCAAATTGGCTCCCGTTGTTGTATCCGCCAGACTATGAATCTAGTGACTATAGTAAATAAGACGTCCTAAGAATCTATATGTCCGATCCCCGATCGCTTACCTCTCCGTTCCAACATATTTTCAAACCCCCTTATAAATCCTCACCATTTTCATCGTCCTCGATGTTCAGGTTGGAGATATCCGACAGGGTTAGGTCCTTTTCCTCCTCCTCCAGCAGCAGGCTCGAGTACGAGTGCGACGTATTGTTATCCGTAGCCGATTGTGACGGTGGCAGCTGATCCGACTCGGTACTGTTACTATTGATGCGATTCAGCGCATGTTCATCCAGCTCTTCGCCGCCACTGCTACAACTGCTACTGCTGCTGCTGCTGCTGCTGTTGACTATTCGAATAATCCAGATACGAACTGCAGTTGGAGGATTGTTCGCTTTCGCTGCTGCAAACCATGACCACCTCGTCGATATTGATGTCGTCCGAATTGGACGACGAGGTACCTAGGTTGAAGTTGTAGTTCTCGTCGCTCTCCCCGACAGCTGTTTCCGTGTTCCACACCCCACCGATAGCGCCGGCGTTGTTCCCTTCCAGAGCTATTTTCGACAGGATATGCGGGTAGAAATCCCGAGCCGTACTGTTGTTTGAGCTCGTATTGCAAAACTGAAACGAGGAGTGGTAATTAATCGATTAGCTAATAATACCGTTTATTGGCTACATACATTAGATTTACAGTACTTCAGTGCATTCACGTAATCACGCAACATCACCGCGGACAAAAACTGTGGTGGGAGAGATCACGAAGGTATTAGTATCAATCACAGAGTGAATTTTAAATTTTCCCCAAAGTGTCATTTACCTCGGCAAGATAGTTCCGTGGGTGCCGAGACTACTTTCGTCCGCATCAGGTGTACTCGGAAAGGCTCTGGCTGAGGTCATCGTTCGAAGGTGATTGAATGATAAGGGTTTCGTTGCCGACACACCGTTGCTGTTGTTGTTGTTGTTGTTGTTGTCGCCAGTTGATCTACCACCCCACTGTTGCCGATGCGTCCGTTGGTGGATGGGTCAGCAGTGTATTGCCGTTCGCTTCGTCCAGGTACGTCTGTATGGAGGAGAGGAGGAATCTGTCAATGACCAATTAGATTGTGATTGGGAAAATTTGCAACGCAATGTGTGTTCATGGCCTTTTATTACTTAGAACATGCAATTCCTGTACTATAATTGCCCTGATGCAATTGATTTGAAATGTGGGTTAGTGAGTTTCTTATTCCAGGACATTTGGGCTTATCGTTTATCGAAATCTACGACTGACTCATGTATATCTATCGTACCCAGCTTATTGCTAACCGTCAACCTACACAAACTCTTTAAAATAATGGGTATTACGAGTGATGTAATCCTTGTTACACGTAAATACTGATGGAGCACAGGAGCAGAGACAAAGTGGAACCTCCGGAACGACGAACGAGAGCACCGAAAGCAGGCACATGAACTGCTGGAACGTTTTCGGACAGCACACGAGGAACTTCAGGTTTTATTTGGCAACTAAAATATACGTGGAATTCAGTGTTGTCAGTTGGGTTGATTATTCTTTTGCTCTTCCCAACACTCCTCCTGGATTATTATCTTCTATAGCTAGTGTTCGTCTATTTTCTTCAAAAAGATACTCAACAATGAATACCTGACAGGCTAAAGTAAGGGCATTGTCGAGCGCCTGGTACGCCTGTCACCGGCCCAGTCTTCTATCCATACGTTAACTTGAAGTTCTTGGTCTCGTTTAGGTACTGCAACACCCGTTTGGCCGCACTCCAATCGCTGTTGTTTGGTTGCCTCACTTTACGTCCCAACAATCCAACGCTACAAACAGTTACCGGGACAAAAAATGTACTTGGCTACAGCTCGGGGAGATGTTCCTGGCAAATTCAAGTTTGTGTTTGCAGATAAATGAAGCTAAACAATGCATTAGGTCCTAAGTAACATTGAGAGACTCTCTTTGTCGACTTTCTCTTTGTGTTCCTACGGCTATGTAAAAACATATTTGTGTGATATGTATTACACTAAAGTCCCTATTTTCATATGACAGTGCAAAGTCCGCTGTCATTTATGTAATTTCTACTTTACCGTTAACTACCTTTACGACGGTCAACACCCTAGCAGGCGACAACCAACGTCCAGTCCCATCGACCGACACGTCAGCCTTTTTCACCCGTTCGAACATGTAAGTATTTTATCCCGACGGAAAATCCGTCGGTCATGAGTGGTTCTTCTCCCTGTAATGCGGAACCGCACAATATTCAAGTATTTTTAACATACAGTACGGTAGTATACAGTGTGATTAAGGATCCAATACGTCGAAGACATTAGCAAATCGTTTAATAGACAAGCTATTCACCAAAGAGAAAGTCGACGAAGAGAATCTCTCAATGTTACTTAGGACCTAATGCATTGTTCAGCTTGAAATTTGCACGTAAATACATGATTTGGCAAGACATCAGTAGCTGCGGTAGGAAGACCAAGGTTTTATCACTGATAATACATTTAATTCAAAGCTGTACAGAACGGAATGTATCCAAAAGCGAATATTGCGATGCACCAGATCCCACAGTGAACCTGTCATGTTTTGGCCAGATCTTGCAAGCTGTCATTACAGTAAAACAGTCCTACAGTGGTATGAAACCAAAGGGATTCAGTTTATACCGAAAAAACTCAACCCACAAAACTGTCCCCAGCTCTGACCGATAGGGGAAGGTCCATTAATTATGTCACGCAGTAAGGGGGGAGGGGGGTTTGGGGGTTTGAGAAAACGTGACGATCCACACAAAAAAATTTGAAGTTCCATACAAAAAACGTGACAAGAGGGGAAGGGGGGTTTGTAAAAAGTCAATTTTTGCGTGACGTAATTAATGGACGTTCCCTAGAGAGGTTTTGGACGATTATGAAGAGGAAGCTGAAGGTGAATGGCAGTGTCATCAAAAGCACCAATGAATTTGAGATAAGATTGCCAAAACGATGGATGACAATAATATGCGCCGGTTGATGAAACGTATTCCGGGAAAAGTCCGCAAATTTCTTCGAAATCGAGATGATTTGTTTTTGTGTTTTCCCTCTAAAGTTCACATTAAGTCGAACATTTTAGTTATAACAGAATACTATTTTGTTAATGTATATCCGAAATACGCGCAATAAAGGTTGTATGGAATCAAATTGCATCACTTCTAAATGGCTGTAACTTTTTACCCGTTGGGTATTTTCTATTAAAATTTTGGGTGAAATTAGTTCAATGTTCAATGTACACTGTGCAAGTTTCACCAGCAGATGTGCAATCGTTCACTGAACCGATAAATCATGTAAAATTTATCTGAAAACACATGTAGTTATTTTCCATGTAGGTTTTCACATAACTGCCATGTGAAAAACACATAAACAGTCAAGAGAGAGTTCATATTATATTCATTCGAACAGTCACATACCTTTTATGTGAAAGGCCAATGAGAGTTATTGATATTTCTAAATGAAATTCATGTGAAATTCCAATAAGAATTATTCATATCGACAATAAATTTCAAGTGACATTTTAATAGTTTTTAAATGAATTTATTTTCACATGAGTTGAATGATATAAGAATTAAACCAACGCTTTGAACAAATTATTTAATATAGCATTGGATCGTAGGGTAGGGAACGGCTTAAGCATCCCAAGACCCTATTCCAAGCACGGGGTAAACGTTAACCTACAACGCTCATTTTTTGCAGTATGGTGCTCCATTGTAGTGAAGCTTAAGCCGTTCCCTATATAATCTAACTTCAATCGTATGTACTAAAACTAGGCTTTGAACGAAAGTAAAATAATTCTCCTATTCTATGCACCATAATTGCTGGGCTACTAAAAATGTCAATATAAATTCCTTCAGCTTGTGGAAGCACTTAAATTGCCATGTAATGACCGTCAAATGGTCCTAATCTCTTTATTTTAACCATAAATAAGTATTCTTTAAAATGTGGCCCTTCTGCTTGGGATTGTTGATTCGGATTGGGCGTTGTTCCTTCATTAACACCGCAGATGTCGAGGGTATCTAAGAGCCAGCTAGCGGAACATTCGCAAACAGTTCGGTGCTAGCGCTCGGAGACTTCAGAAAAACATAAAATAAGATTGAAGATGAATGTTTTACGTTTAACATTAAGCACCAGAAAACACATATAACGTTTTCTCCATTCTTCAATGTGCTCGAACATGGCAGCACAATTCCACAAACCGTTCCGTTTTTCCAAACTGGTACGAAATCATCTGCTGAATACGTTAGTAGCTTTTAAAAGTGAATTCCATACCCTGAAATAATAAAGAGATTTTGTTTTCTCATGTGGCTTTAAAAAAACATACGCTTAAAAACTTCCAGTGATTCTTCAGAAAAGTCTAAATCCGCCAGCAGCTGACCACATAGATTCACCATCTTGAAAATACTGCCAGGAAAACCACTGATTTTTTCATATGAGCAAATCAAATAAAATTCATCTGATAACACACATAACCTTGGTTCACATACAATTTAACGTTTTATCAAATGAATAGTATTGGGGTGTAATAATGCTATTCATGTGTTTTTCACATGACATTCAATGGATACACATAATATGAATGAGAATACTGTCTGTGCGAAGCTATGTGATGTTTTTATTAATTTTAATATTATTGCTTGGTTCAGTGTTGCAAAGCTGAAGTCGGAAGAACAGCAGCGCCGCAAAAAAAAAATTGCGCATGTTATTCGAAAATCCGGATCATTCTCATAGTGCCTTCAGCAGGAAGCTGTGAATGGTACATTCTACGGTGCCTCGTGTTTTAAATCGGTACCACGAACGTTTGACCATCGATCGGAAAGAAAAAAGTGGCCAAAATGGATCTCCGTATAGTGTAATGATCACAAACGGGTAGTTCAAGCTTTCAAGAGGAATCCCATCAGTTCAGTTCGAGGAGATTCGTGACAACTGGAACGTTCAATGGGCAGGTGTACCTAAAGGAATACCTTAAAAAGCGTCTACTTCCTCTTCTGAAGACACACGTTGGTCCTACGATTTTCTGGCCGGATTCAGCCTTGTACCATTACTCTAAATAGGTTTTGGAGTGGTACAAGGCTAAGGAGGTTAATTTCGTGCCGAAGTATCTCAACCCCTCGAACGCACCGGAGCCAATTGAAAAAGTACTGGGCCATCATGAAGCAGGCACTTTGGAAGCATCCTAAGGAAGTGAAATCGGAGGAAGATATGAAGAAAAAATGGATTGCCACGCAAAAAACAGTTGGTCCAAATGTTGTACAGGACCTTATGAGAAGTGTAAGGAAGAAGGTTCGTGCATTTGGATATGGAATTGAAATTTAATAAAACAACATTGGAAAAATATTCATAACATGTTTGATTTTACTCCCTGCAAGTTTGAAGATAATTGGTTGAACGGGCGAATTTTGCCCAATATTTGTGTGTGTGTCGCAATTTGGTTCCGTACACCCTTAAGTCTTTGTTCCAATTCTAACTGGGCCACACTTTAATGCAAAAATGGTACCTGGAATCAGAAGCTCTCAATTAATAAGTGTGGAAGTGCATTTAGAACACTAAGTTGAGAGCAAGCAATAAGCTAATTGCAAAAGAAATAAGCTTGAAAATGCTAAGAAGAAGAAGGAGAAGAAGAAGTTTGAGTGGATTTTATTATTGTGTTATTTGTCCACCTTCTTAGATGTTTCTTTCAGAATATAAGTGAGGTAAACAGAGTCCGGAAACTAAGCCACTCGTCAAAACCTTCATTGAAGGTCTGTAGGTAATTTGTGGGCGGCGCACATTATCAAATGCACCTTGCATTGAAGAATCATGCGCTGTTCAATGTTGATTGTTCCTTCCTCTCCTTTATCTGCTCCATGGGAAAGAACTTGGCTTCGTAATACTGTTTGTTAAACTCCCGCCTCATCTTCAAAATTTATATAAGTACAACTGGGTATAAATATGTATATACATTATTATATGAACATTTCATTCTAATCCTGGGCTATACAAGGGACCAGCAGGGCACCCGATTGAAGCAGAATGGATGGGGATAATCGGAATACCGACTCTCCATTGCTAACAGTATGTACAAAAAAGCGCGGGCTCTTCTACCCGTATATAGGGACATCCTCGTGTTAAATAGGGTAGGGAATGGCTTAAGCACCCCAGGACCCTATTCCAAGCACGGGGTAAACGTTAACCTACAACACTCATTTTTTGGAGTATGGTGCTTCACTAGATGGTTATAGGTTATAGGTTAACGTTAACCCCGTTAAAGCATATCACCACATCACGATCATCAGTTTTTACACATTGAGGATGTACACCGTGTCCAATATATTCTCATACACTTTATCCTTACATTGGTGTCGTGCAACTACTCAACTACTTCACGTATGTGTTGGTGTAGTTTTGCACTATGTTTATACAAACGCTTTTAGGTTATGTTCGATTGTATTCATACGGTGTTTATCTTTTACCATTGATGAAGGAGTTTTATGCTGTGGTGATAAAAAAGTTTTTGAAAAGTGAGCGTCCGGGCGCTATTTTCAGAAATTTGAAAAACCTCGGAGTAAAGCGGGATTTTGTGTACCGAACCATCCGAAGGTACCGTGACACCTGCTCGATGGATGACCGGAAGATATCCGGTCGTACTCGTACGGTGCGAACTGCATGAGTTGTTAAAGTGATCAGGGAATGGATTAGACGAAAATCACAGCGCTCTGTACGTAAAATGGCCGCAGATCTGAATGTTTCGAGATCGTCAATGCACAATATACTGCAAAATGACCTCGGATTCCAAACTTTCAAGAAACGTAAGGTTGTCAAGCCACATGTACAAGAGGTGTTTGGAGATGATCACTATGTGTTTCAGCAGAACGGAGCACCATCGCATTCTGCAAATCTCGTTCAGGGCTGGTGCCGAGAAAATTTGATCGACTTTTTGGACAAGAATAAATGGCTTCCCATTTCACCAGATCTGAATCCCTTGGATTATTTCGTATAGTCATACATGCTGGCGAAGGTAAATGACCACAGGGCGTCTAATATGAACCAATTCATAACCGTAATCAAACGAATTTGGGACGAAATGCCGATGGAAGTCGTGCCTGTGACGGTCTCGAAAAACGTCTGGAGCTGGCCAAGAAGGTTAAAGGCGGTGTTATTCCAAAACATATGCTGTAGTTGATCAGTATTATATTATATTGGGTAAAGTTCTCAATAAAATCTGGAATATCGATTTGAACTAAATAGAGTTTTATTTTGTATGAGAATATATTGGACATGGTGTATGTTATGATAGTTCCAAAGATCATCTGTTGGTTCTCTATGTGATTACAGAGTAGCAACCGTGGGCGGTCAATCAAGCTTATGCTCAATGTACAAGTGATTTTTCCTTCAAATGTTTCGTACGTTGGAAAAAAGAGTGTGTGGCAGGTCTCATAGATAGCACAAATCACTAATTTTAGCAACTATTTGTATTTCAATGCAGTTCAAAACTTTATGAAGACTACGTTCACATGGCACAATGGTTCCTTATTTCTGAGAACTTCTTCTGAAACTTCATTCAACCCATTTCTCAATTCCCGGTCCACACAATCATAAATAATGAAATATTGGCTCCATAAATTTCAACTGGTGAACTTTCAATAACAATCCAAATATAACGATTATCTCATGAATATAAATTCGCAAATAAATAACTACAAATACCTTCATTTTACATGCATAAACACAGATTGTATTTCACAACACACAAGCACCACTACTCTACTGTAGACGAATGCAAAGCCAGTGAAGAAAAAAAAATCGATACCAATATGCGTTCCACACAACATCAACCGGAGTCCTCAGCATCAGGACGACTAATGAATCGGAAAATCAAATCCACATCTTACTACAACCGGAAACGAAACAAACAGACAAACATACACATGCATTGCACCGACAAGCTAAGTAGGATAACGAAATATGCAGCGCCACTATATAGTATCATGGTCAGGGATATCGAAAGAAAAAAAAACCATAAATAAACACTGCGGGGGGTTTCCAAGGTTTCCGGCTCCACTCGTCCGAATGCCGTTTCTGTGGTTCCTGTGATGTTTATGCACACTTTGGGGATGTTTCTCACTAGGTACTGCATGCTATTGGAGCGGTAGTAAAAGTATTCATGCGGCGGTGACGAAGTAACCCTGGCAATAAACATTTACCGTATTCATGAAGAGCCTCGACATTGGAAAAGCTTATTGTGTGTCCTTTTTTACATTCACTCAAGGTGCTTCACGGCGGCGATTTCCCTTACTACTGGCCCTAGGTATGTGAGCTGCGGGTGCAAAGTAATGAAGCCGTGGGAGAACAATTTTTCTTGCCTCAGAAAATAAGCCATTCGTAGCGGAACATAATTAACACTTCTTCTTTTTTTCGAATTACTGATTGGTGCTATGAGGCGTGAAGTGAACCAATTTTTATCGGAAAATAAAACAAATTTCCTCCGTACACTTTGAAATCTTTTGCGCTGAGATGACCACTTGCAGTTAATCACTTAACACGCGGATAGTTAGGAAGAAAATGAGCAAAAATCAAATGTGGCAGTAGAAGATTAGGCGATTGGATGCGAAATAATTATACTAGGCAAAGAGACGATTTTCAAGATGAGCTGCTGCGAAATTTTTCCACGAATGAAAATGAATATTGTGAGCATGAACAGTGCGCACGCAGAAGGCCAATATATATAGGCGAATGGTAGTCAACATGCAACCCGAAGGACTAACGTTCGCAAACTGACGTTACGAAGGCGATAGAAGGATCGGTTTCGCATGCTCGGCCAACTCCGATGCCGCGATTCAGGACTATCCGAAGGCGAGTTGTTTGTTATGACTGAGTCCTTCTCGTTTTTGATGGGTGGGGGGTTGACTGGCTGTTGGTGGGAGGTTTGCAAGATATAGATTAGGCTATTTTTGTTTACACTGAGCTTTGGCAAACACAGTTTACTAAATGAAAAAAAAAGTGTAATATCCGCATAGCTGTGTGTCGGTCATCCATATGGTTGTGTATTGTTTCTGTTTTGTTTATTGTTATTATTGATATTTTTCATGTTTTGTATCTTAATCAGTCTACTCTGTAACTGATATTTCATTGCGTCTCGGATAGTTTGGACGGTATAGGCACGGTATTACCAACACTGTTTAGGAGATCTTTCAGTTTGGAAAATGTTTAAGACTTCGCTGGACATCTACACAGTGGGGAATTTAACTGGCATGTTTCCTCCTTCACCATTACTTCTCTTTATCACTTAGTTTTATCACTATCTTCATTTGCAACAAACTTGTTTCCTTCATTTCCTTCTATTTTTCTTCTACGTGTGCATCCCGTGTTTCTTCAATTTTTTTCCTCTTCATCATCTTTCTCTTCGTCATTTCCTCCTCTTCAATATCTTCCACTCCATCATCTTCTTCTCTATCATATTCCTCTCAGTCATCTTCATTTCCGTCATGCTTTTATGCTTTCTTCCACTATATCATCTTTCTCTCTGTAATCTGCTCTTCTTCTCCATAATTCTCCTTTTCACAATCATTTCTCAATTATGCTCTTCCTCGTCTTCCGTTTGCTCATACTTCCTCCATTATGCCCAAAAGTGCAACAGTTGCTGAACACTCAGTTCCATCGAGCAACTGTCATCTATACCGACGCCTTTACGGGTGAAGATACGGCAGGGGTCGCATTCTTCAACGGGGGATTTGCTGGCACCTAAAGTCTTCCAAAAGGATGCAGCATTTTTCTGGGGAAACATAAGCTATACAGATGGCTGTTCTGATTCCGAACCTGAATAATGAGTTGGCGATTCTATCGGATTCAGTTAGCTGCCTGCTGGCATTGGAGGCAGGTAAATCTCAACACCCATGGATCCAAGAAGTGGAACCGGTAGCGCGGAATAGACCTATTCGATTCTGCTGGATTCCTGGGTACGCCGGAATCAGCGGCAGTTTCGAAGCTAATCGACTAGCCAATGAGACCAGGAGGCAACAGGCCATCGATGTAACAATTCCAGGAGAAAATGTTCTGAGAAAGTAAAGCAATCGATACTCCACCGCTTTGATAACCAGTGGTATGAGACTAGGGAGTTAAAGTTGAGGGAAGTTCAGGAAGATACATGCAGGTGGAAGGAACGCGGAAGCACGGCCGACCAACGTGTACCTACACGTTTGAGGATCGACCACATGCGGCTCACACACACGTTCTTTTCAAAGAAGGAGCCGCCGCCCAATTGTGGATGTTGCGGTACAGTGATGGATGGCCGGCATTTCAATCTTGAATGGCGAAAGGCAGATACTTTACATTGGGACTAGCCTACGTGACGCCCTGGGAAATACAGAGGAGCAAACAACAGAGTAAAATGTGTAAAGAGTAAAGAAGAGAAAATCAGAAAAAAGGAGAACTAGGATACACGTAATGAGCATGAGAAGTACATGCAAACCAACGGAGGAATAGAAAACTTACAGAAGAGAAGTTGAAGAATAAGAGATGAAAAGCAGGAAATGAAAAGGAGTGGGAGAAGATATACTGGAAATATCGTACAAGAAGATGAATTGATGGATTAATGAGGTAATAATTTCGAAGGATTTCGAATACACTTTTCTGGTGTAAAGTGTCACTAATAAAAATAAATTTAAAAATTATCTTCTTCTCCATCGTCTTCTTCTCTGTCATCTTTCTCTCCGTTATGCTATCCGACCGCCTTTTTTCCAGCAACTGGCGCAATTCGTGGTTCATTCGCCTCCTCCACGTTCCGTCTTCCATCTGCACTCCACCGTAGATGGTACGGAGCACCTTCCGTTCAAAGACTTCACTAGCACTGGTCCTCCACTAGCAATGTCCATGTTTCGTGACCGAAGAGAACTACCGGCCTAATTAATGTCTTGTAGATCGTCAACTTTGTGGTTCGGTGAACTTTGTTCGACCTTAGCGTCCTTCGAAGTCCAAAGTAGGCACGATTGCCAGCCATAATGCGTCTTTTTATTTCTCTGCTGGTGTCGTTATCGGTGGTCACCAATGAGCCCAGATACACGAATTCGTCTACTACCTCGATTTCATCACCGTCGATCTGAACTCGTGTAGCATGCGATAACATTCCCATCAGCAGCTTTCAATTAATCAGAAATATTAAGTTACTGCACATGCGCTGAGAGTGCTTTTTTATTCCAGTGGGAAAATATTAATTCCCACATTCTACAAACTGCATACATTGCTTAAAGGACAATATCCGTAGCGAGCAATTTAACCTTGAAATATGAGCAATCCATACGCGCAATGAATAAGCCTTCTCCATAGACACACTCTCTCTCATTCTCTCAATAATTAAAGCACGCTGATTGGTTGTTCTTATATACTTAGCATTTGTCCAGATATCTTCAAGTATGAATAAAAATTAGAAATAAATCAATTGTGTTTCAACCTCTAACTGAGTGGTACACGTTTTATCCGAAACACCAAACGGGAAAAGAAATATGCCAAACTCGTGCTAGGAGGCTAACATTGTCTACTCGTGAGCCTCTTCTCTTCGTGTATTTTGTCTTCAACGCATTAATCACAAGCCCAATCCTACCAGCTTCAGCCTTAAGTCTGATGTACGTCTCCGCCATCGTCTCAAAGTTACGTGCTACGATATCAACGTCGTCGGCGTCGCCAAATAGATGGACAGACTTCCTGAAGATCATGCCACTCGTGTCTATCCCAGCTCTTCGAATCACACCCTCCACCCAAGCAACCAAAAGTTCGCATTTTACTTAATAGACGAACTCAGAAGTTCACATAAAGTTCAAATTTAACTACGCTAAACTTTTTTGCTGATTAACGTGTCAAAAAACGTTCAACTTAAACCTTTTTCTTCAAGAAGTACGGAAAAAGTTTGTGGGAATCTTCAAAGCTCAAATTAAGTTTATTTCTTCTTCCCTACAAAGCAACAAAGTTTACTTGAAGATATAATGGAACTTGTTTGGAACATCTAAGTTCATTTTAAGTACTATATTGTTTTTTGAATCAGCATGAGAGTTCACTTTTAGTCTAAATGAAACTTTATTTGAACACTAAAGTACACCTACAGTTATCCCCTAGACTTTGCAAAACTGTCTTACTAGAAATGTCAATCTAACGAGAATTTCTTAATTCAACTGAAGAACCAATTTTTTCAAGTTACACTCATTGCGAGAAAACAAATGGATTACTCAAAAGCAATTAAGAAGAATGGCTTATTTTATTATCACCGTAAAAAACTATTAGCCAAGTGGAAAAAGGAAAATCAAGTTGTTGCTCAGCCAGGTTATAATAATAGCATATTATTATAACAAGCGATCACATTTTCAACAAGCGATCACATTATTGTGCATTTGAACTTCAGCCGCGACTTTTTCGGGCAGATGCTTTCATCTCGAAGCAACTTTTCCTGTTCCGTAACGGCCTTTGCATTTGGCCAAAGCGCAACACTTCCGTTCCTTGAAACTCGCAGCCATTTATCCGGAACAACCGATAATTCCTTGCTGCCTCGGGCGTTAGTCGTTTCTACGACGGCGAATGGCATTTCTGTAAGCTACGAAGGTTTTTGTTTATTAAGAAACCATTATGTTTTTATTGTGAAACTTCTTACCTTAATGTATCCCTGAAAAAATATGTTGAAAGCAGTTGATTGAGAGTCACCAGTTTTTATGTCACAGCTTATTGAGGGTCGGAAGAAAACTGATGTGAAAACAAAACAAACAACATATGTCAAATAAAGTTCTCAAAATCCGTATGGACTTTACATGAACTATCGAGTTCAAGTCATTCTTGATATGAACTTTTTTATGAATTTGAAGTTCAGAAACTGTTCTTTCTTATACGATCTGAACAACTTGATTTGAGAAATCTTTACATGGAGTTAAAAACCTTCGTTTTCCACAAAGTCCGTGTGGAGCCGTGGTATGTGTACTGGCTATGAAGACGAGGACCCGAGATCGAGACTAGCAGTAAGTACTTAAATTGTGCAATTTAAAATCAACCTATAGTGACTGCATAGCCCGAAAATTATTCTTCAGCGTCACAGTGGGATGTCGTATTAGAAAAAAGAGACAAAAATAATAAAAAATAAAAATTCACAAATAAATCAATTTTCCTTTAATTTTGGCCAAGTTATTTTTTCAGCTGAATAGCATTCATTACAGCGGTATCAATGAACTTTTTGTGAACTTTAAAGGCATGCTATTGAAAGTACACATAGCTATTAGGAGTGAACCTACAAGTTCGGTTAATTACTTAAAAAGTGAGCTGAACAGAATTCTATTCATGATCTTGTGGTGAGCTGATTAAGCCAATAAAATCCCTTTAAAACGAACTTTTTGTTGCTTGGGCAGTGCAATGTTGAACAACAAGCACGACAATCCATCACCTTGCCGTAACCCTCTCCGAGATTCGAAGGGACTCGAGAGCGTCCCTGATACTCGGACGACATACATCACTCGATCTATCGTTGCTTTGATCAACCGCGGCTGTTTGTCCGGAAATCCATATTCGTGCATGATTTTCCATAGCTGGTCTCAATCGATTGTATCATACGCTGATTTAAAATCGATGAAAAGATGATGTGTGGGCGTTGTATTCGCGATATTTCTGCAGCACTTGCCGAATCGTGAAAGTCTTGTCCGTAGAAGCGCGGGCACCCATGAATCCCGCTTGGTGTTGCCCCCCTTTAGTTGCTCAGTTATTGTGATTTTTCAAGTTAAATTTCTTTTCGAAATTGGTTTCTACCTGTGCTTTAGATTGTAGTGCATTAATGCATGATTGTTTGAAGTATTTTATTCGTGATGTTTCTTTCGAAAAGGACGAGTTGAACATATTTGCCGGATAGTAGAGCGCTACTCATGTAGAGGCAAAATACATTCTTTAGCATCTCGAGAGTCGGCTTGCCATATTAAATGAAGACTGAACATCAGTAACAATTCCCGGTGAGATTTATCTGATTAAAGGGTACATACTTACATACATTTATTTGTTCAACTTCACATTTAGGATAAGACATAATCAACATGGTACGCCACAATACTCGGTTTGCGGCTGCCGCTCTCCAACCTCGGGCACGCCCACGCCTGCTCTCTACGCTCCACGCCTTCTTGTGCCCACCGGATCAGCAGCGAACAAAGGGTGTTCACAGTTAAATTGCATCACTTTAAACTCGTCCTCAAAAACAAGTCTCTCAACCGATTGTCATGAAATATTCAGGGAATAAAAAACAATGTATAATCTTGGTTAAGGTATTTTTATTTCACTGTATTTCTTTACCAAATCCAAAAGTCCGAACTTTCCAGGGACCTGGCGCCAGTCATTTTGATGTAGCCAACATCTCTAACATCCAAACATCAAAAGATTCATTGTTTGTAAACAAAACTGGCGCTCTTACCCGCAATAACACACGCAAGGCCCGTCTCTTCAAATAAGGCCCGCGATATGTTGCATACGCATAAGATTTTGTACAACGCTTGAACCGACATTTTTTTTCCACTTTCAACCCCATGACTTCAACATTTCCTGTTCACTACAGAACAACTTTAGGATGTTTACGAAGTTCGTGCTTCATTATAGCCCAATATTTTTCAATTGGCCGCAATTCTGGAGAGTTTGGGGGATTAAGATCCTTCGGCACGAAATTGACACCATTCGTCTTGTACCACTCCAGAACATCCTTGGAGTAGTGACAAGAGGCTAGGTGCTGTGCAATTCCGAATATGCCAGGAAATTACCCGACTCGTGTATGAACCCTTACTGACTGCCAGCGCATGTATACTGTCAGGCCTAGACGGCATAAACAGTACATATTATAGAGTGGCTGTCGTCTCGCCCCACACAGGTCCTGCCAAAACATTGAAGGAACGTTGTGTAATTTGAGAAACGGAAGCAGTCGTTTTTTCAGGCATTTATTCATGTATATTTGACCATTTACAGTTGAAGTTGTCATGAAAGGTTTGCTCCGTTTACCACACGAACAAATCCCCTGCGAAATCATGAATTTCTTGGGGAACTTTGACGCTTTGCAGTCCTACCCTGTTTTTCATTGCGGTTTGGAGCTTTCTGAACTTTGAATGAACGAAATCCGGCTCGTTCCTTGGCTTTCTGCACGAAACTTTTGATCAAGTGCAGCTTTTTCGCGACATCCCGAACAGAACAGTTGGGTTTGCGTGTAAAGGCAGCAACCACTCGCTTGTGATACTGCAAACAGTACGGGGCACTTTTTCTACCTTTCACCTTGTTCCGATCGACAGTTAAACCAACAATCAATATGCAACTAGCGATTCGAAATTGGTTCACTGTTGTAGAGCCCCTTGGTCCGAAGTACACCTTGAAGCCAGCACCTTGTTATACATATTTGCGCCTTTGTTTTGATTTGCAGTGTTATATTGACAGAATATTTGAGAGTGTGTTCGTGTGAGTTCATTATTAGGGGCGCATTATTGAGCTTGGGACCGATAAGCTAGTACTGACAGAGCCAAGAAAAAAATCGTATTTGTATGGGACCTACTGGTCTTAGAGTTAGTCTATGGTTAAACGTTCCCCGAAACACGAGACACTGTAGACTGGTGAATTTTCAACATCTTTCCAATGGCTCAGTGCGAAAGAAGTGGGTTGTCGAGGTGCATAAGCAACATGTTCTCGCGCACTTGCTGTTCCTTCGACTCCATTTTCGAAACTACGTCACTTTTGAAACTCACGCAGTGTAAACAATACACGCTGAGGTCATTTCACCCAAAATTTCGTAGAAATCAACCCAAAGGGCGAAATGTTACAGCTTATTGAAAGTGTTGCAATTTAACTGTGGACACCCTTTACAACAAAATTTGAACCATACTGCTAAATTTCGTAGCTTGGTATCGTCAAAAAAACTGACAGCAACCAAACAGAAACATCTGATTCGGGGTGTCCGATGGGAGAAAGCTTTTCCTGGAATATTTGTCGAAAAATGTGCAGAGCCATCAGAGCTCTCGTCAACGCTTAGAAGGCGGAAGCAGCTGAGAAGTACGAACTAACTGTCGACCGGAATGAGTTACTGATTAATTTTTGGAATGAAGGGTTTTGTTGGCTGCCAGAAACATTCAGAGTCTTGACTTTTTCGTTTCAGTAATGGAATTTAACATGGGCTTGGGATAGAAAAAGAAATTTCTTTCGAACAAGCGATACTGATCTTAACCATGAACATGGTCAACAAACATTTTTTTTCAACGTGATAAAATACTGCGCTAAATAAGACAATTTTATCCGGTAATCGTCAATTTAACCATGAATTCATGGTTAAGAAATGGTAGAGGTATGGAGTCAATCAAGTTGTGAATAATATTCTTAGGAATTGCCACCCACGCTTTTTGAATTTTTGGTCTTTATGCATAAGGTGTGGCCTAGTTATAATTGGAACATAGACTATTGCGCATCTTTCGAATATAAAGGGTGTATTCGATAAAAATGGCACACACATATATACTCATCAAAATTAAACTGATTATCGGATTTTCTTGAAATTTTCAGGGAATGAAGAACTACTAATGAGTTTTGATTTACAACATTTGTTTTATTCAATTTCGTCTCCTATCCCGAATGCCCGCACCTTCCTTTTCACTCTACCCATCAAATTTTGTACAACCGATTTTCCCAGTGTTTTTGTTGTTTTTACCCAAATTTTCTTCAATTCTAGCTCTGTTTTTATAGTTTTGGGATGTTTGCGAAGTTCCGTTTTCATAATTGCCCAGAATTTTTCAATTGGACGAAGTTCCGGTGAATTTGGTGGGTTCATATCCTTTGGCACAAAATTGACTCCGTTGGCTCGGTACCACTCCAATACGTTTCGAGCGTAGTGGCAGGATGCTAGATCAGGCCAAAACAGAGTTGATCCTTTGTGCTTCTTGATGAATGGCAAGAGACGCTTCTTAAGGCACTCTTCCGTGTAAATCGCACCGTTTATTGTTCCGGAAGTGAAGAAAGGGAGCACTTATGTCACCACATCCGCAAATCGCCTGCCAGATTAGAAACTTCTTTGCAAATTTCGATAGTTTCTTCTTTCGAACATCCTCCGGAACATCGAAATTCGACTTGGCAACGAAATATTCTTGCCCAGGAAGTTCGTCATCCATCACGATGCAACCGGATTTGGTGAGCAGCTTCGTGTAAAGTTTCCGGGCGCGGGTTTTCGCAGTGATGTTTTGTTTTTCATTCCGGTTTGGGACTTTTTGCACTTTGTAAACATGTAACCCAGCACGCTTCATGGTTTTCTGCACAAAACCGACTGACACCTTAGACTTTTTAGCGACATTTCGAATTGACGTTTGGACGGTTCTTGAATTGTTGTACGACTTTCCTGGCCATTTTACTGTCCATTGGACCACTTTTACGATCACTCCCTTCCTTCCTTTGGACACTCAGAGGCTCCTTGAAGGTTCTTGTTACACAAGACACAGTTTTATTTGCAATTCCAAGCCTTTTAGCAATCCACCGGTGGGACGCCCCTGGATTTTGATTGTGAGTGCACAAAATTTTCTCACGGACAATTTCTTGTTTCGACGACATGACTGGAACTACTGAATGTATAACTATGAAACTTGGCAGATGTAAATAATACACTATGGATAAGATCTACTCAAATTTCTAGGTTTTTTACTCATACGATTCAAAAGTTACAGAAGATTTTCTGTGTGCCATTTTTATCGAATACACCCTTTACATTAACAAAATAGTATTCTGTTTTAACTAAAATGTTCGATTTTATGTGAACTCAAGAAGAAAATGCAAAAAAAAAAACAATTAATTATCTCGATTCCGAAGAAATTTGCGGACTGTTCCCGGAATACGTTTCAGCAATCGGCGCACATTATTTTGATCCATCGTTTTGGCAATCTTATTCCTCTTCATAATAGCCCAAAATCTCTCTATCCGTCTGAGCTGGAGACAGTTTGGTGGGTTGAGTTCTCTCGGTATACACTGAATCCCGTTGATTTCATACCACTGTTTACTGTTTTACTGTAATGACAGCTTGCAAGTTCTGGCCAAAACATGACAGGTTCATTGTGGGAGCTGATAAATGGCAATAATCGCTTCTGGAGACATTGCATTCTGTACAGCTCTGAATTAAATGTCTTATCAGTGATGAAAACCATGGTCTTCCTACCGCAGCTACAGTGCAAATTCATCCTCAAACACAAACTTGAATTTGTCAGGAACATCGCCCCGAACCGTATCCAAGTAAAATAGTTGTCCCGATAGATGTTTGAAATCGGCCTTTACATAGGTTTCATCGTCCATGAGGAGACAGCCATTGAGTTTTGTCAACACCTGATCATACAGTTTTCTGGCACGGATTCTGGGCACATTGTTCTGCTTTTGATCCCTAATTGCACACTCCCAAATATTCTGTCAAAATAACAAACCGAATCAAAACAAAAACAAATATTCTAGTACCATCTGGCCAAAGTCACTGGTGACTGCTCCCTTCATCTTCAGTTTTCGCATAATTATCGCCCAATACTTCTCTGTTGGACGGAAATGAGGATCATTCCGTGGATTCAGCTGTTTTGCGATGAACTGGACCCTTCGAAGGGCGTCTGTTATCGTTGTACTATTGTAGTAGTCCCTTACTGTAATGACAGCTGGTTAGATTAGATCAAAACGTAACTGGTCCATCATGGGACTTAACGAGTTTAAAAATCAGATTGTTGAGGTACTGCACTTCCTTTTGAACACTTCCGAGTTCATTGTTTTATCCGTCACAAAAACTCTGGTTTTCTTGCCACAGTAACATATACCCTGCCAAATCATTCCGCCAAGTTTTCCGCGAAAATAAATTTAAATCTGCCTGGAACCTTGCCACAAGCATGAGCCCCGGGGTTTGTTTGAAATCAGCTTGAGCATATATTACATCATCGATCAAGAGACATCCTTCGAGTTTCGTCATAACATGGTCGTACAACTTACGGGCCACAATTTGTTTGAGGGGATTGTTTACTTAATCTGTAACATTTCTAGCCTTCTCTGAGATGGATTCGCTGCAGAGTACAGCGATGTTATGATTTCAGCTTTCAAAACTGTTTATTTCGTAATCAAATCTCTTTTCATATTTGACACTTGTCTTAGCACACAAGCTAACAGGGCGGAAAATTTTACGATTTAGAGGTGCGCACAACTGTTTACGAACTGCGGTTTAAGATATTTTTTCTCATCATGTATCCCATTAATCGTAAGTCAACACAAATAATAAGCTATTTGTGCCGACGGTCAACCTCAAATATGCAGTAAATCATAGCTATAGCACGAAATATACAAAACTGCGCAAAATAAGGCACCTGTGAAGGGGACTTTAACCATACGGGTAATTCGTTCCTGTTAACTGAGCACGAAAATGTTGATATCATAAGTAGAAGTAGTTGAAAATGTAATTTGAAATGAAAACTAAAAATGTTACTTGAGATCGTAATTGTTATGACCAAGTTAACCGACATCGATAGAAATTGTTCTGCATATTGATGATATTTGAGTAAATCGAGTTACCATTTCTCTTTTATCTCAAACCATTTTTTCGTCAAAAATGTCCCTTCTCCCCCTTTTACACATCTATCAATTTATGCATCTCAGGAAACTACTGCTTTTCGAGGAGTGTTCGATACTGTGGGTAAAAAGGACTTGTGATAGCAATGTGTACCTCAGCAACTACGACTAACTTTAATTAGATTAACCTTTATTAAACTAAACATGGCATACAAGTACACTATTGGAGGAAAATTGTTATAAAAATATATCTTATTTTTCCACGACGTCTCACCGTCGCAAATGAGCTTTAACCTTACAGAGTTATTACTCGTCCCTCATGTCGGGAGCGGGGAGAGGGGGGCGAGCAATGACGAATAAAGATGTACTCTCTTCATCAAACGAATGAATACAATTTTACGGCATTGAGGATGAAATTATATAAAACTAACCCACTCGGTACAGGATACCGACGGAGTTTACTCACTGAGACTTGTTTTCCGATGTTCATTTGATAATCATTTAGATACATAGCTTAAATAATGTTTATGTGTTTTGATTCTTTCGCAAGGCCATCCTCAGGATGGCCGTCGCAGCTCTCTAGACCAGTCCAAACAACAGATCATCAGTCAAACCAGTTAAATTTTCCGCAATTTGTTTTCAACCGATCGCTTGCAACCGGAAAAGGCCTCTCATGACAATTTTGTTTTCAATCCACGCAAAACTTGAACTCGCCAGTATATATATTGCTTTTTCCTATAGAACACTATACCATTGATTGTTAGTTTAGTTTGTAAAATCCCTGAACTACAAGTTCGTTCGGTTCGTCTGATGAATCCGTAAGTCCGATACGGCGTTCCTTCCCTATATGCTATGCTACGTGATATTTTTTTCTGTTCCTTAAATGCTAGATTTGAAATTAAAATAAAATTGGACGATCCTGAAAAGGAATAGAAGACATGCAATAGCGAAGCGCTGAAATGTGGGAAGGGATTATCGTGGGGTGGGAAAGACGGGGAGCGGTTGTTAAATCTCTGTTGTTGTTGTTGTTGTTAATAATGTTGTGTGATCAATCGGTTTTGGTTCTCTACGCTTATACGCTCTCCGAGGCGACCTTCGGCGGCAGGTCGTTTGTAGTGTTGGTTTCGATCAGCAGTGGCGTGATGACCTGGTACCGACTGTGCTGCGATACCCGTTCCATTACGCAGGACGACGAGAGCCGCGCTTCGGCGTCGTGATCCCAGCATTCCTCCATCGTGTCGCAGAGCGCGTTGAGACCCTGGAAAGTAGAATGAGGTTTTGAATCTAAGTAAATTGAGGTTTAATAGAAGTATAAACCAATACTTGTTGAAAATGAGGAAAACTCAAGATGAATTTGTGCGTGTGTACCTTTATTTAATGCTATTTACAGAAAGACGAGGATGTGAGAGCGAGATAAGGCGCTATAACCTTGACATTTATTGCCAGGCTTTTGGTTCAAATGCCAAAAGATAACCCACAGGCAAAAGGAGCATAAACTAATCTTTCTAGCATCTATGCTCCCAACGATAAAGTACAAATTATCACACTGTTTAACTCTACATGGAAGCGTTTGGAACGGGAGGTCCAAGCTTTCTTCCTTCCCTTGATTCAGAGTAGGTAGTAGAGCGATTTTAGATCTTTCTGGAATCGCTCTATTTCTTGGAATCCTCTCTGCGGCACATACTACGCAGTTGGCCTGGCCGATGACAAGAAAAATGATGTATTCAAGAAACCATCATTTCCCAGGATGCTTTCAAGAATTGGCTGCGTTAGTGTCTGATTAGATTAGATTAGATTTACAGAAAGACGAGGATGTGAAAAACAAGTGCCAGCCCAATAGGATTGTACGCAAAGGTGACGTAGGACGACTTTTTTAAGAGCCTGCGTTTGAAAAGAGGTGACATCGCAAAAAGTAGATCTGCCCAGCTTTCAGGCTTTGGCACTCGAAATATATTTTTCGCGATCGACTACCTTCAGCTATACTAAAGACATATTGACTCTCTTTTTCATTGATTTTATCGGCGCTGAGAAGGCCCATTTTGATGAAATTGTGTTTTATGTCCGCTTCGATTCAGCATTCTTGGCCACTCCAATGCAGTTCCAATGTCCTCAAGCAAAGGTGAGTATGTAGCGCTAAGTGTCACGACGACACTTAGCGCTACATACTCACCTTCGCTTGAGGACATTGGAACTGTTGCCTGCTAGCGACTTTGCCCAATACACCCTTGATTCGTTAACCTTGAACAGGAAGCCCGTCACTTGCTTGCGGTCTTCTGTATCGGAATCTTACGAATGGTTTGGTGTTTTCCTTTCTCTTGCTGTGGAGTTGCATGGCAGCTGTTCTCTTGAGGTATCTCGTAGCGCACTTCAGTGTTTGCCAGTTCTCCGTTGGTGACTGCTGGAAACTTCCCGTGTAGGTAACAGGGAAGGTTCCAGCAGTCACTAACGGAGCCTTTAGACTCCCGGTATGGTTGCGTGGTACGACTTCCTTCACAAATCATCGGAAGACCTTTCTCCATCGGACTCTTCACGGGATTGCAGTCAATCATTCCAAATTTCTACAGAATTTTAGTAGCAGCTGTCTCTTGTGGCAACTTTAGTTCACCATGACTCCTGTCGTACTCCATTCGCATCCCTAATAAAAACTTTGTTGGTCCAGAATCGGTCATCTCGATATCATAAAAAACGGTGTTTAAACTTCTCGATTGTTCGGATGTTCATTACGACTATCAGTAGGTCGTCGACATAGATCACCAGGTAAACTTCATCACTTTCCATGGTGCACACGTACAGACAGTACATACTTATTTACTTATGCTGGTCGAACGTCCTATAAGGACCGCACCTGCGTCACGACATTTCTCCATAAAACTTGGTTGAGGGCTGCTTGTCTCCAGTTCCTCGAATGTCCCACACTTTCAAGGTCATGCTCCACATGGTTTAACCACCCAGCACCCAATGGCAAACGCCATTTTTGCGGGGTTTTTGCCATTCTTACAACATGTCCCGCCCAAGGTACCCTTCCAGCTTTAGTGAATTTCTGGATACTCTGTTCGCCATAGAGCTGCGCCTGCTCGTGGTTCATCCTCCTCCTCCATACACCGTTTTCACATACACCACCATACACACTTAGATTTTTTTACAGAAATCTGTAAAGTTTTACCGAATTCTCAACAGCTGAACGTTCGGTAATCCGATTTTACGTCAGGTCCTCTTCGAACATTGTCCACGTCTCATGCCCGTAGAGAATTACCGGTCTTATCAGCGTTTTGTACATGGTACATTTTGTACCGGGATGAAGTTTACCAGACCTTAAAGCTTGCGGAGTCCATACCTTACCTTACCAATCAGACTAAGGCCGGCGTGGCCTCTGCTGTACACAGAAGTTGTCTCCATTCTATTCGGTCCATGGCTGTCACTCGCCAGCCTCGCTGTCTGCGGAGGGTCCGCAGGTCGCCTTCTACTTGATCGATCCACTTTGCTCATTGCGCGCCTCTTCTTCTTGTACCTGTCGGTTCATTCGCATCCTCCACGTTCCGTCTTCCATCTGCACTCCACCGTAGATGGAAGGGCGCGTTGGTCCTCCACTAGCAATGTTCATGTTTCGTGGCCGTAGAGAACTACCGGTCTAATAAATGTCTTGTAGATGGTCAACTTTGTGGTTCGGCGAACTTTGTTCGATCCTTCGGAGTCCAAAGTAGGCACGATTGCCTTTTTATTTCTCTGCTGGTGTCGTTATCGCCGGTCACCAATGAGCCCAGATACACGAATTCGTCTACTACCTCGATTTCATCACCGTCGATCTGAACTCGTGCTAGGAGGCTAACATAGTCTTCTTGTGATTCTCTTCCCTTCATGTATTTTGTTTTCGACGCATTAATCACAAGCCTAATCCTACCAGCTTCAGCCTTTAGTCTGATGTACGTTTCCGCCATCGTCTCAAAGTTACGTGCTACAATATCAACGTCGTCAGCGAAGCCAAATAGTTGGACAGACTTCCTGAAAATTGTGCCACTCGTGTCTATACCAGCTCTTCGAATCACACCCTCCAGTGCAATGTTAAACAACAAACACGACAATCCATCACCTTGCTGTAACCCTCTCAGAGATTCGAAGGGACTCGAGAGCGTCCCTGATACTCGGACGACACACATCACACGATCCATCGTTGCTTTGATCAATCGCGTCAGTTTTTCCGGAAATCCATTTTTTTTTGTTATTCGCGACATTTCTGTGGAGTCCATAGTAGGCACGACTTCCGGTAATAATGCGTCTCCGAATTTCTTCGCTGCAGTTGTCATCCGACGCAACCAATGATCCGAGGAACACAAACACATCAACCACCACGAACGCATCTCCGTCGATAGTCACTGCCTGGTCTGCCTATGCGAGCTCTATCACGCTCGGTTCCTTCAGCCAACAGATACTTAGTCTTCGACGCATTCACCTTCAATCCCACCTTTTCAGCTTCACGTTTCAGCTTCGTGAACTGATCAGCTACGACCTGGAACGTTCTGCCGACAATGTCCACATCGTCAGCGAAGCAGATGAACTGGCCGGATTTATTGAAAATCGTACCCCGGATGTTGAAGTCCGCACGTTTCATAACACCTTCTAGCGCAATGTTGAACAGGAGGCAGAAAAGACCATCGCCTTGTCGAAGTCCTTTGCATGTTTCAAACGAGTCCAATAACGCACCCGATCCATCGTAGCCTTGATCATTCTGGTCAGTTTCCCGGGAAAAACGTTCTTGTCCATAATCTTCCATAGCTCTTCACGATCAATAGAGTCATATGCGGACTTGAAGTCGCATACGGTACGTACCCAACCAACATCAATGCTGAATAACTGTTTGTTCAAACAGATTTGGCGAAGTTGTTCACCATTTAATTCTAGCAAGCTTAATAACTTCTCCAAATTTGTTTGAACAAGCCGTTATTCGACACTGATGTTTGTTGGGTAGGGACTTGATATTTGCGACACTTTTGGAGGATCTACCGTAACGTAAAGATTTGGTCAGTCGACCGTACACAAACCCGTCATAACTTTTCATAAATCTGCTTGCTTGCGGCGATAGATTACTGAAGATAATCTGGGACAGCACTTTGTAGGCTGCGTTGAGAGTAGTGATCGCTCGATAGTTCTCACATTCTTACTTGTTATCCTATTTGTATATTGGGCGTACAGACAGTACTCACGGTTGGATCTGTGGAATCCTAGTTTCAACAGTGTCGAATTTAATCGCGCCGGCTTCGTGGGGCTTGTTTTATATCTTGCGATGATGTTTGTAGCTAGCACACGATACCTGATTTTGCTTTTAGGCTTTGAGGTACTTCCATGTGGAGATCCTCTTTCGGCATTTCTTAAAAGCCGTATTGACATTCACATCTGGTGTATGTGGAAACCACGATTGGCAGCAACGGCCAACACTACACGAACTGTAGACTGTTTTGCGACAGGTGCGAATGTATCGTCAAAACCGATCCTAGGACGCTGCAGGAATCCCTTGACTACCAGTCGTACCTTATGTCGAATTTGTCGTCCGGTCTCGCCCTCCTTTAGCCGGAACACCCATTTTCCAGAATATAACATCTTCAGGGTTTAATGTTGAGTAAGCTTCTATATAACCAAATCTAGTCATATAAAAGTATTTACAACCGCTATAAAACTTGTGTGTTGCTCGGGTTGTTTTCAAGGGCTTCACACCGACTAGACACATTGTCAGCTTCCAAACATCATTGACCTTCACGGAGCTGAGTTCGTTCTGCACCACCTGGTATGCTGATTTCGTTATACGTTTCAGGAAAGTCTGTGGATAAGGGAAGGCCAACAGCACTGGCACTGAATCCGGGAAGATAGTTAAGGAACTGCGCTGCGTCTCGTGGACTGCTCCCCACTAGGGTTGGAGTTCAATCTGAAATTTTGACTTGTCTTATTTTGACAAAATGATGGGTAGCAGCCTCAAATTGGGCTTCTTGCGTATTGCGTAACCTGCTTTGGTCTCTCATTTTGCAAACGAGAACAAAAATCACTTATAAGTCATTGAAAAATAGTAGAACATTCGAGGTTTTCGACTGCAAAATGGTACACGTGCGTTGCGGGCATATTGTATCAAGTATCTCTTGATTTCAACGTCGTTGAGAGTTCGTAGACAGTTCTCTGAGTTACCAAACTCTTTTCAATTTGGTTCACCACTAGACACTTTTCATTTATTGAAAATCCTCGCTCCATCGTTGTATTTTCGTGCGACAGGATGAGCACCTGTTCAGCAAATGTTGTCAAGTTTGACAGCTTCTCCTTGGAATGACCAATCAGTTCTTTCAAACTGGGAACACTGCAGCGCTGAGATAGTCTTTATCCACACAGCTCCAGAGGTTTTATAGCTATGTCTTTGATGCGAGTTATAACATAAGGGTTAACATAGATGACGTAACGTGTTAAGGACATACGTGATCAAGTCCCTATCAGTTTGAAGTTTTCTGAGCAGAAACTTTAAATACTATGAGGATTTCAAGCGTGCAATTTTCATGAACCGTTTACTCCACTGGGGCAACCATTGCGTAGTATTTTGAGCGTTGTTTGTTTTGTTTTGTTTATGATTTCAAGCCTCAAAAACGTGAAGTGATAATTGATCTAACCTATAATTCATATCGAAAAAGGACTGCCTTCCGTTTCACCTTAAAGGGTATGTTAATAGAGATTTGTCGAGTAGCTACTTCAGAAAACAACAGTAAATAAATCGATAGTATTCGACGGAATTTTGTGCAAATTCTCTCGTTTTCCTGATTGCCGATTTAAAGGCAATTAAGGGCTGGCAGAAGATTGCTCTCCGTCAATTGCTCTGATTTTGCTTTGACGCTCAGGCTTAACATTTTTCAAATTGTCAAAAAGAAACGATGCCATAAGTCTGGAAAACGCCTCGACCATTGATGCAGACATGATGACAAAACTCAACTTTGGTCCCCCAACATCTTATCGTCTACCGCATCAACCACAACACCGAACAGCTTCGTTTCAAATTCGCATTTCCCGACTTTCCCGAGTCTGTGGCCACACTGTGCATGATCTCCTTCAGGTTGGACTTGATCATGGCCGGACGGTTCGACCACGGGTTGCTCGACATGGTCCTCTTTAATGCACTCTTCCCCCTCTTGCTCGTAGATTAACGGAATCACCAATCTCTCTGTATTTCGATTATCTTTGGTTCACGGAAAGCTTTGTTCACTTAACTTGAGCAAGCAATCACGATTTACTTGACATCCTTCTCCCACAGCCGGTAACCATTAGGTGCCTATCCGAATCTGAACAACTGGTGACTCTTGGCGCTTTTTTGTGTTGATTCGGCAAACAAGGAAATGCTCGACAACCAAAGACACGTACCTTCTCAAGACCTGGCTTCCTTCCTTACCATTGTTTAGCACGTGTAACGTTGCTTGGTATCGTAGAGGTTGGGCTTCGAGTGACTAGGGTGCATCCGATCCTATTAGCATAGTTCGCACCTTTTCGATCAGGGCTCTGGTGAACCGTTAAGTAGCTCAGTTTTGCTGGGTCGAGTAAGCTACTGTTGACTTCGACTAGTTTGCCATCGCATTGTAGTACCTCTTCTGGTAGTTCAAGAAATACTCACGGCCTTGGTCCACGATGAGTTTCGAAATCTTCGTACCAAATTCCGCAGCCGTCATTGCTGAAAATTCTTGAAATTTTACGAATACCTCTGATTTTTTCCGGAGCAGGTACACCACAGCGAAGTGTGACTGATCATCAATGAACTAGACGAAGTAGCGATGACCTTCCTAAGATGGCGGCTCGATCGGTCCACATACGTCGGAATGGATGCGCTCCGACGGTCGGGTTGCCCTATCTCTTGCACAATTGAACGGCTCCCGGCTGTAATTCCCCAGTACACAAACGTCGCAAAACTTGATCTTTTCTGGTTTAAACTGCACACCAAGGGCCAGGTTTTCAGGCACACACACGTCCATGCCTTCATTTATGTGACCGAGACGACAATGCCAGAGGTCAGCACACTCGACTTCAACCAAACTCGCATTGGACCGTTGTATTGCCATTTCAAAAACCTGAATGTGACCAACTCCCATTTGAACACTATATGGCGGCATCGATGATTCAGTGGCTTGGTCTTGGTAGACGTCAAGAAGTCCCTCTAGTTAGAAAATCAGACGAATTGTTCCAATCCCTAACCAACCATGTTCTCCCCCCAATAGCTGTTCTTTTCAGATACAAAACTAGACCCTAGAACCAACCAACCACAACAATAGATCGCTCGCTCCTCCACCAAATTGAAGCTGGAGATCAACCTCACCTGTCGCAGGCTCATTTCCATTCACTGCGTTCTGAAAAATACCCCAATCATCAACATATTTACACCGATGGTTAAATTTCCGACGACAATGTCGGCTATGGCATATCCCCAGTACCAGTGCCCTCCATCTTTAGTGCCGATGAGAGCCGCCAGTTTTTGTTCTTCCGTCCAGAGCTATCACTCTGTCATGTTCCGCCAATTGACTCCGTGATATGTATTCTTCCACTTTGAATCATCCCTGGCTCCAAGAGGCCGAGAGATTGGAATTGGCTAATGAGGCCCCCTTCTGTTGGTTTCCAGGCCACTCTGGCATTCGTGGTAACGAGGAGGCGGACCGGTGGGCTGGTGTCGGTCGCGAACTGGATCCAGAGGATGTTTCAATTCCATCTCCTGATGCTGTCAGATGAACAAAGGGGAGAATTCGATTGCTGGAGTCTTTCGTGGTAGAACCATGTCTATGAAGATTGCTGATTATGCTTCGTCCAGCTTTTCAGTAACATCCGGCGTTCCGCAAGGCAGCCACCTTGGCCCATTCCTTTTCCTGTTATATATGAACGACGTCAACTTGGTCCTCTGAATTGGCCTGAAATTATCATACGCAGACGACCTAGAACTGTACTACGTCCAAAAGACGCCCACTTTCTCCAGCAGGAACTATAAGTGTTCGACGACTGGTGCAAGATCAACAGAATGTCCCGAAATGTATCCAAATGCTCGACTATCTCCACTACTACATCCTTCGAGAAACGCACTTGAAATGTGAAACAACAGTTAAGGATCTGGGAGTAATGATATACACCAAACTGTCATTCGAGAACCACATTGCCTATATTGTTTGTAAAGCGTCGGCTTTGCTGTCGTTTAGGTACCAGATTGAAGAGCCATGTGTAACCGTTGCCTTGGTATTTGTTTAGTAGATTTGTGTTCTGTTGTTTGTTTATTTCTAAGCTTTCTGCGACGTCTGATTCCCGGGGTGTAGAGGTAGTCCGAAGATTGAGATGTCATTAGTTGTTATGTCGTGATTTTTCGTGAAGATGTGTTCTTCGATTTGAAGTTATGTGATTTCTTTCTCGTTCTGTTTGACGGCCTTAGTCACATCCGCTAGATGCTCTTTGAAGCTTGTTCCAAGGTTCTCTTTGTTTGACCTACATATATTTTGCTGCAGTGTTTACACTTGTAGACCCCTGCTCTGCCTAATATGCCTACTGAATCTTTGGTGGAGCCTAACAAGGATGCCAATTGATTTTGCCTACTAGAGAAAACTAATTCCAGCTCTCAGCTTTTCTGTAATGTCTTTATCGAAGGAGATCCGGCCCTCAGTTTCATGGCTTCAGGTGAATCGGAGAGGGTTGTTTGCGATTTTCTGTGAAGATGTTTTTCCTTTTTGTTGATGATCGCCTGAATTGTCCTCTTTTCGTAACCATTGCGTCTGGCAGTTTCGAAGATATATGCTAATTCTTTGGCTTTTCTGGTTTTATTGAGAGAAAGGGTCAACATCCAGTAGATCATGTGGTGGAAAGTGGCCATTTTGTGCTGAAAAGTGTGGTTTGAAGCGTAAGGGATGACTTTTTGGGTGTTTGTGGGTCTTCTAAAGATTTCAAACTCTAAAGGCGATGATGACAAAGATTTTCTCACTACTACACCCTTTTCTATTTTATGAGTGAACTCAATGTCCTTGTGGAGATTGTTGATTTCTTGAAGAATTAAGGGGAGATCATCTTGTTTCACTACGGCGAAGAAGTCGTCGAAGTATCTCCACCAACATGTTGGAAATGATCCTTTCGCTTTTAGGATTGTTTCTAGATTCAACATATGGAGGATAGAGGGTGTCCCATTGGGGCTCCTTTTAGTTGTTTATAGAATGAACCTCTAAAAGTGAAGTAGTTCTCTTCCATGCAAAGTCGAGTCAGCTTAAGGTACATCCGCACTTTTTACATCCATGTTGTGTCGACTCCATGTTTTAAAAGCCAATCTTCTAGAAGGTTAATTGCGTCCTTGATCGCTACGCTAGGAAAAAGGGACGTGGCGTTGAAAAATTCCATTTTTTCATTATCATTTATCTGACCTGATAACTGTAGCTGTTGTACAATTTCTTGAGAGTTACGAACTGAGCTTGTTGGGAATTGCTCGGAGATACCTTGAAATTCTTTTACTAGCCATTTTGCTAGCTTATGGGCTGGAGATCCTACAGATGCAACAATTTCCCTCATTTCGTTTCCGGGTATGTGGATTTTGGGATGGCCTTTAATTCTGGGCAGGATGGGGTTTGGTTCGCGAATACGGACTGCTGCATCCCCTAGTACTGCTTTACACTCCTTTCGTGTTTTATCCACGTGTTTCACCATGCTTGGAAATGGGTCTACTCGAAGCTGCCTATAAGGTCCATTACTGATCTTAGAAGCCATCTGCCGGTCGTAATCGTCCTAATCCATGATGACGACTCTGTTGCCTTTGTCTGCTTTTGGGTAGAAAACAGGCTTTGACTTCAGTTCCTTAACGATGCAAATTTCCTTCTAGTTTTTGTGTTTTTGTTTCTGTCCGTCCTCAATAATGTTTGTAGTGATAGTCCTGGCTGTTTTTTGTAAAGATGTCGGGAAAATGTTTGTAATTGCTGTCTCCACGTCGATGATGATCTGCTCCACGTCGGGCTTGGTTGTAACCGCGTATCCTACCTCATCCCTTGTTTAGATGAGTCAGTTGTTCTTCCGTGAATGCGATCGTCGATCGGTTAACAACCAGTCCCTTAATGGAGTGGACCACCGGTGTCGTGGTGATGATGGTTGCAAGCGTTTCCTGTTCTTTGGTGTGATGTGTGGTCCGAGTCTGTTGGGATTCTATTCTCAGCCTGTTGAGTTTCGTATTGAGAACCGTTCGTTTCCAATTCGATTCGCATTCTTCTGCTACCTTGGCTTGGGATAATAATCCTGGAATTTAACGAGATACTCATTGGCCAACTTCAGGTGCAGAGAATAGCACGCTAAAGTCTTCTGGTAGCGTTTGTTGAATAGTCGGTTGATGCTGTCCTCGATTAGTTCCGCTTCCATTTTCCAAACGATGTTGGCGGGGGTGGATGTTCGTATTTTAATCCTATGATACTATGACAATGTAAATTTACCAAAACGATCTTTTTGCCCTTTTTTTAACGCAGGACTACATCTTTGTTTTCTGTACTGAGGTACAATTTGAAAATATATCGAATTGCGACCGTCACGAACAGTGGTCAGGTTTTGAGCGTTAATATCTCAGTCGTTTCTCCAAAGATTGCCAAAATTTTGGCACCACTCGATCGGAAATACTTCTACGCAAAGATTTCATTAGAAGACGTTGTTGATTTCGGACTACACGCTTTTGAAAAATTTACATATGTTAACCCTTTTTTCGTCGTCGCAGGCGTGGTTTTTGTAAATCGCAAAGGTATGGAAAGTATGCACACGCATCAAAAACGACTGCTGAAATTGATGACAATGGTCTTGATTATTCGATAGAAGATAACAGGTTGAACAGCAATCGAGAAGCGACGAAACGGCAAATGGCACGGCCCGTCAATTAAAGATCGGAAATATCCGTGGTTCGTCACAAAACGAGCAATTATTTCACTTCGAAAAATAAATCAATCACGTGTTGAAAACATTTATAAAACTTAACACTCAAAACCACTAGGATCAATCCGTTGGCTAACGCGATCACTTCTCGAATGGCTACGAAGTCATACGTCACCTTTTCGTACAACCTCTATCGACTGTCCCTTGTAGTCCCGTTTCCATGATGTCGGACAACAGTCCGATAAAAATGGATCTCGAGAATAAACGGACTCGTACAAGAAGATCGGGCAGAGTGGCTCTCGCAGACTGCGAGACTTGTGAAGAACACCCATGGAGTGTACCAGTTGACATCAACTTCCCTTCACAACATGAGCCAAGACCTTAGCGATGATATAAAACTCACATTATGATTCCGCCAGTGATCGTAGATTCGCGGTCGAAGCTTCTTTGTCACGACATTTTCCTGCATTTCCTCCAACGTCGGATGGGAGCCCAGTTCGGACTCGAACGGTAGCCGATACTCATCCACTATGCCGCCATGTACCGTGCAGCGCGAAACCAACTCCCACAGCACCAAGCCGCAAGCATACACATCGATCCGAAGGAACGCATCCCGGGTGAAGTTGATAGCTCCTTCCAAAATCTCCGGTGCCATATAGCGGCGGGTCCCGACCTGACCGTGGGTGTCTCCGCATGGTTTACCTAAAAACGAACGCAATCAGAGGACAGCTCGACGTGAAAATTGTCACTCGCACAATACCTGGTGTAAAGATAAGTGCCAGTCCAAAATCGGCAATGCATGCCGTTAAATCATCCTTCAATAGCACGTTCTTGCTCTTGAAATCTCGATGGGCTATCGATGGCTTCAGTCCTTCCGTTTTGCTGTTCTGGATTTCCTCATGCAGATGCATGAGTCCGCGGGACATACTCTCGGCAATACGACACAATTCCTGCCAGGTTACGGTGTGCGACTTCAAGTAGTCGCACAACGAACCGTGACTGCAATATGCCGTTATCAACCAAAAGTCTGTGTTCAGTTCGATGCGCTTCTCGCAACCGATGAACTGCAGGATGTTTGGGTGGTTCATGCGTGGTAGCTGTAATATGTAATAAATTAATAAAAGACCAAAATGCAACGAACGTTAACAAACTACTAACCTTGAATATCTCCTGCTCGGTGAGCCACGATTGTTTCTCTTGCATGGGGAAAATTTTAACTGCAACCTCTTGGGTCATCAGTTTGGCCTTCCATACCACACCGAATCGACCCCGAGCCTTCAGGTCAACCAACTGAATCGGTCTTAGTGCAATGTTCGGCGAAGAACTGGTGACTTCCGGTTCATTCTATAATTGGGATTGAATTAGTCCTTGAACAATTATAAGAACGTCTCGCTTACCGTTGGTATCTCGTTAAACATAAATTGCTTTCGACGACGCAGCACAAGTACCGCCACCGCAAGGAGTAATGTTGAAACTGCTATAACGATAACTATCACTACAAATACACTGCTGGATTCTATTGGTACTGGATTGGCCGTTTCCGGTGCATTCGTCACATTCGGTACCCATCGGTGCTCTCGGTTGCACATGTTTGCCCGACAGCAGCAATAGTTCAGGTTGTTTTTGGTTCCCAGCGAAGTGTCGATGCATTCCGTCCCATTGCACTCGTTAGGATTGCTGAAGCAACCCTTCATCGTCACTTTGACTTCATCTAAAATTTAACAGAAAGTTAATGCGCGACCTGTGTTAGTTGTTATGTCAGCTAAATCTTACTGGTCACATTGTTGGTGCTCCACACGACGAAACATCCCATCGGCTTCTCGGACTCGCCCTCTTCGCAAACCTCGGTGCCGACCTTGCAGTCACCTTCTTTGCATTCGTACGTTTCGCAGACCAGTCCGGTGCCGGTTTCCGTATTGGTCCGGCTGAGCGACGCTTCCAATCCAACCGTAACTGTAATGGGACAAAATCAGAGAGGAAATCCGTAAGAGGTTTGTATGTTTCGCGCTCCTCGGCTCCATTAGAAGTCAAAACATAAACATCGATCGTTTGAATGGGGCTAAAGTCCCAGTTGAACGCTGCTCATGTTTTGGATGTCCATTATGACGAGGAGGAGGCTTTGTAAAGTGAGACGAATGAAAAGCAAAACAAGCCTACTATTGTGAACAACATTTTTGCCGTTGCAGCATTCTTTCGATGGGATTTACTATAGTCACTAGATTCATAGTCTGGCGGATACAACGACGGGAGCCAATTTGAAATGTCAGTTGGCGGAGCCAATCGAGCATATCTCGAGTAATTTTTGTTAAGGGCCTAAAAGCCATTTGTAAACAATGACTTTAAACGTTGATTTCTCACGAATTACGAGAATCCCACCATATCCTGCTACTCCACATGGTAGTTTCTTCAACATTCAACATTCTTCTACCAAATGCTGCTTTCATTTCACGAGAGTGATGTAAGATTCGAGAGAAATCGATATTTAAAGTCATTGTTAGGAATGAGGCTTCTCAAAAAAACTTGTGTAAGGATTCAAATTAAACATACGTTAAACACTATTGCCTATTGCCATCTCTCGGGCTGTGGCCATTTGCGATTTTAAACCGAACATGGGTAAGATTCGTTGACCGTGCGGTGAAAGAACTGAACTACCAAAAAATTTAGTTGATGAATAAGATTTCAAGCTGGTCAATGGTGGCGATGCCAGCGCGTTACCGCTATTGCCAGTTCATTACGATTATGAAATGGTTGTTACATTTCTACATTGCTTCTTGGAATTTGACTTGGATGTCTGTTCTCTGTGTTTAAACGTTGATTTCTCACGAATTACGAGGAACTTGCACCATATCCTGCTACTCATTACGGTATTTCCTAACATTCAACATTCTTCTACCAAGTTGATGAATAAGATTTCAAGCTGGTCAATGGGTGGCGATGCCAGCGCCGCCACGCTATTGCCAGTTCATTACGATTATGAAATGGCCGTTACATTTCTTACACAGTTTTTGAATTTGACTTGGATGTCTGTTCTCTGTGTTTAAACGTTGATTTCTCACGAATTACGAGAATCCCACCATATCCTGCTACTCCACATGGTAGTTTCTTCAACATTCAACATTCTTCTACCAAATGCTGCTTTCATTTCACGAGAGTGATGTAAGATTCGAGAGAAATCGATATTTAAAGTCATTGTTTACAAATGGCTTTTAGGCGCTTAACAAGAATTACTCGAGATATGCTCGATTGGCTCCGCCAAGTGACAGTTCAAATTGGCTCCCGTCATTGTATCCGCCAGACTATGAATCTAGTGACTATAGGATTTACTAATAGATAGGCCTATTATTATGAAAGAAGCATTATAATTTTGATGCTGCATGCTTTTGAGCTATAGAAGCGAGGTTTTTTAGGTTGCTCCTACGAGTAATTAGTCGGTTCTCAGATTAGTGCTCTGGCCGACCCCAACGTTGAGTTTCATGTTTGTTGTAAACTGCTTGCCAGTTTTAAAATTTGGAACTGTCAAAAATAAAAATAAAACACGTTAATCGCAATGCGATGTTTTAAAAGTATTGGTTGCTCATGCTACTATTTGTGTAAACAAAAAACGCTGATTTGCCAATCATCAATCATAACAGCTGGTTCAACTACAAAGAAAACAAAATGTAAAGCAATGAGTCGTATGAATAACAAAAACTATTTATTTAACTCTACACGAATTTGATTAAAGTAAACTTTCCTAGTATTTAATTGAATCCGTATGATACAAAGTTTACTAGTTTTGCTTTAAAGTGTGTTCGAATTTCGAACATGGCTTTTACTACTAGAGAAAATCGTCAAAAGGTCGAAAGTAACATTTGTAAACAATGACTTAAAACTTAAATTTCCTGGAAATGCCAGGTTGCTAACATTTACATCCACTACCAACGGGAAGGTAATAACTCCTTGTATCTATTTCTGGTGCTATTTGGTTCGTGGGAGCAAGCAGACCCCAGAAAAATGCGCTAGAAGTCATTGTTTACAAATGTTACTTTCGACCTTTTGACTATTTTGTCTAGACTTATTATCAAACAACTGTCACTTTGCAGGGATGCCATATTTACAGACATGTCTATAAATTTGCAGACATTTTCAACAATGCAGCCATTTAGCCGACGTTTTATTTAGCTTGCAGACTTTTACAGACATTTGAAATATTTTTTTTAATTTCAATTAAAGGTATTCTCTGAAGTTTGGATTTAAAACGTACGAGGATTTTAACAGTACAGTAGCTAGGGTAAGAAACTTTGTTGAAGTATTTTAAAATAGCGTATGTATAATTTATTTTTAAGGTAGTAAACCTTGAGGAAACGAAAGCAGTGACACTTGGAGACACAATGGGCCAAGAGATAAGCGTATAGTCCCTTTTTTTACTTATGATTCACCCGATAATACTCAGCAGCACTAGACTCGGAAGTTTCAAAATATTTTAAACTCAATGGATTAACGTTTCTAATGGTGTATTTGTCTGTAGTGTGACCCGACACGTACTTTGAAGATTTTACTGCACTCCGAGGACCGCTCGCGGCGTCAGTGCGAATCCAGTGATAGCTTACTTGTCGTGATGGAAAGATGGCGATCTGGCGGTGAAGACGGACAGCAGAATGATGGTTGTCCATGGATTGGAATTTCGGCGTCTTTGACTACAGGCGCTTCCTTCAAACGAAGTCGGTCGACAACGGCAAGGCCGCCCTTTGTCAAAACGAGAAGAGTATTCCTAATAGACGATTAGGACTCACTGCCCGACAATGTTGTCCTCCAGAGGCACAATAGCGGTCCTTAACTATTAAAAATGGGCACCATACAGATGCCCAAATTGTAGCGTGCAATGGCGGGTCTCACCTCGCCAATCAGAAGGCTCACTCTTGCCCCGGTAAACTAAGTTCGCCTGATTTAAACTCCTCGATGCCGCTCACTGCGAGTTTCAAGCCTTCAGCCAATCACTCATGTTCCGTGACGTCAGAATGCTGTGACTTTCTTCACTCCATGTTTAGCTGTTGTTGGCTGCAGCCCAGTGGTGTTCTGTCCGCTAAAGTTTGGTAATGGTTTTGAATCTTCGACCCGGGAAACCCACGTCGGACTACAACTCGTATCGTTCAATTGCGATGTTATCGTGTATACGGAAGCTACTAGAGAAGATGATTCTCCATCGGCTCGACAAATGGATTGAATCTAATGGCTTTCTGTCTCCACAGAGGCAAAGAAACGAGTGATTTCCTTGCGGTGCTTACTTACCTTACCAATCAGACTAAGGCCGGCGTGGCCTCTGCTCTACACAGAAGTTGTCTCCATTCTATTCGGTCCATGGCTCTCACTCGCCAGCCTCGCTGTCTGCGGAGGGTCCGCAGGTCGCCTTCTACTTGATCGATCCACCTTGCTCGTTGCGCGCCTCTTCTTCTTGTACCCGTCGGTTCGTTTTTGAGAACCATTTTTACCAGGGCTGTCGTCCGCCATTCTTAGGACATGCCCAGCCCATCGTAGTCGCCCGATTTTTGCTATGTGTACGATGGAAGGTTCTCCCAGCAACTCCCAGTAATTGAAAATTTTGAAAAGCTAATCGAACAAAATCTTCAAGCTAAGTTCATAACACTGTACATAACTCTGGAGGTGAGCCTTTCTTCCCCAAGTAACATTTAAAGTTTTATGAATTCCTACAAGGGTGTTATAAAACGACATCCATAAAACTCTGGTCAAGGCTTAGTTGTCTTAATTGATTCCCCCAAAACCTCATGAAGACTAAAATGTGCCAATTTGGCCCAGCCTGGCAGAGGTTCTAAAGGGTATATTTTACAGGTAGTTGTAGAATGGATTAAAACAAAAAGACTTTATTATGACCGAGTTAAAATCAGTTTGAAAACCATAGGAAAACTACAATAAAAGCAATTTGACATCTATAAAAGCCTCTTTCGTGCTACTTCCACTTGACGCTTGCCAAAACCACTCAAAACAGTTTTGTTCATATTATAATCGTACTCATAAATTTCGTTCACTTTCAACCAATTCATTTCGGCAAAAATTACTCTGATTGAAAAAAATAACAAAACACATAAATTGAAACAAAGCATAAAAGGCAGCAGGATTGTTACTTGGGTCGAATGTTCCTAATCGTGATTACTCCCAAGACTTCTTTATTTTTACTGTAGTTTTTGATCTGACCATGAAGCAAGAAGATCATGGAATACCAGATCCACTCCGTTCGGAGTACATTCCATAAATTTTTGCAAGTAAGTTTGGCCATATCAGATGTGACAGGAAGTTTTACACCGACGGCCCAAAAACAAAGATACCATTGGATTTGGTGTTTTTAACGAGTTTCATAGCGCGTCCTTCAAACTTCAAAATCCTTGCTCCGTATACACTGAGAAAAATTCTATCGTTATACCGACAATTAAATAATGGTCAGGATGACTATTGCATATAATGGGTACAATAACCATGAAAATGGTGAAATTTACCACGTTCATGGCATTTTTGACTATGATCATGGTAACAAGGACTATTCTGACATGATGGCAAATGTTGGATCAACTATTTTTAATGATCGTTTTGACCATGATCATAGTCGGTTTAAAATCACTATACTGCAATAGGCATCCTAACCTTAAATAATGGTAAAATTGACTATTAAATTCGTCTCTGTGTACGTCGCAGAGCTGGCGGCTATACACTATGCATTAGAGCGAATTGCCTCTCTTTCCTCTGATCAATTTTTCATTTTTACGGATAGTCTCAGCTCACTTCAGGCTATTCGTTCGATGAGGTCAGCAAAGCACTCACCGTATTTCGTTAGCGAAATACGATCTCTTTTGAGTGCTCTATCAAATAATTCCTACACCATCATCTTGGTTTGGGTCCCTTCTCATTGCTCCATTCCGGGTAATGAGAAAGCGGACTCACTTGCCAAGGTGGGCGCTATGGCAGGCGATATTTATGATCGACAAATCGCCGTCAACGATCTTTTTGCTATTTTCCGTCAACAGGCCTTGATCAGCTGGCAACAAAAATTGGATGCAGGGGAGTTGGGCAGATGTTTACATTCCATTCTCACACAGGTATCGAAAAAATCGTGGTTCAGAGGGTTGGGTATTAGCCGAGACTTTATTAAGGTAATGTATCGTCTAATGTCCAATCACTACTCGTTAGGCTCTTATTTCGATCGAATAGGGCTCTCAGACACCACCCAATACGGCTGTGGGGCAGGTTATCAGGACATCAACCACGTTGTCTGGTATTGCCTCGATTTCGAAATTGCCAGATCTGATCTTTGCGCATCCCTACGGGCCCGAGGGAAACCAGAGAAGAAAGATATCAGAGATGTGCTGGGTAAGCTGGACTTGGACTATATGGCGTTAATTTACAAGTTCTTGAAACAAATAGATGTATTCATTTGATCCTCTCTTAGATGTCGTTTTAACACTTCCAACTCGTCCCCTCTCCCGCAATACCGCTTCTGTTGTATCGTTACAGCTTAACGCAACGCAACATCTACTCCAGACCAACAGCAACAATATCGCAACGCCAATCTGCGGTTGAAAGCCTACGTTAAGATTCCTACTTCCCCATTCCTACCCGAATCATTGTAATTCTTAACCTCGACCAAGCCGCGAGTTTTTCGGCTTTCCAAAATTAACCTAGTTAGTAAGTTATTGTCGTTTAAAAATTAAAACGAACTTGACTCCGCTATGCCTATGGCACTTGAGCCTCACAAATGAACAAGTAAGTTAGAAAAAAATAAAAAAGGGTTGATTAATAGTAAAAGACGAACAAAATAATAAAATAAATAAAATAATAATCAAAATAAAACGTCCGACATTAACAAAGCGCAAGAAAATGTGAACCGGTTTAAATTTTTCGCGTAGGTAAACTTAATTAAAGGATATGGTCTAGTATTATCCTTACCAGCATCCATATTGGGCATAATCAATGCTGCGTTGATTATTCCAATCGGTTCAGGATCTTGAAAAATGACATTTGAGCTTCCGGTAACACTTTACCCTGGTAGTAAAGGGCGATACGGTCAAAATTTGGTCAATATCAACTTGACGTATTTCTTTCAATTTTGCATTTAAAAAACCTGAACATCCCTCATTTTGAAGGTGTGTGTGTGTGTGTGTAAAATGTTGCTCCTATTTTGATTTTGGAATTCACTCTTCAGTTGTCAAAATGCCGTCCAAGCAAGAAGAGCAGTGTATCAAAATTTTGCTCGCGCATCGCGAAAATCCGAGCTACTCGCACGCAAAGTTGGCAAAATCGCTAAAAGTTGCCAAATCAACCGTTACAAATGTAATTAAAGTGTTTGGGGAACGTTTGTCGACAGCCAGGAAGTCTGGATCGGGGGGAACACGACGATGCTGACGAAGTTTGACTGCGTGGTAATGGACGACGAAACCTACGTCAAAGCTGACTACAAGCAGCTTCCGGGACAGGAGTTTTATACGGCAAAAGGAAGGGGAAAGGTAGCAGATATTTTCAAGCACACGAAACTGTCAAAGTTCGCAAAGAAATATCTGGTTTGGCAAGCTATCTGTACCTGTGGCTTGAAAAGCAGCATTTTCATAGCTTCCGGGACTGTCAACCAAGAAATTTACGTGAAAGAGTGTTTGAATAAACGTCTGCTGCCTTTCCTGAAGAAACACGGTTGTTCCGTACTGTTTTGGCCGGATTTGGCATCTTGCCATTACGGTAAAAAGGCCATGGAGTGGTACGCCGCCAACAACGTGCAGGTGGTTCCCAAGGACAAGAACCCTCCCAACACGCCAGAGCTCCGCCCAATTGAGAAATACTGGGCTATTGTCAAGCGGAACCTAAAGAAGACCAAAAAAACTGCTAAGGACGAGCAGCAGTTCAAGGCAAACTGGCTTTCTGCGGCGAAGAAGGTGGACAAGGTGGCTGTACAAAATCTGATGGCAGGGGTCAAGCGTAAGGCCCGGCAATTCGGATTTGGAAAAGCGGAAGCCTAACTGAATATTTTTCCTGAATTTTATACTAATTGAACTTGAAAAAGAAATTTAATTTGATTTTTTAAATAAACGATTTCACCGATTTACACGCGTTTTCCCATGACCAAATTTTGACCGTATCACCCTTTACAGGGATCTTTGTCCCTGTACTACCAGGGTCCCTTTATCTCTGGTCGTAGACGTTCTTGTTGGCCCATACCGAGCATCACGACGCAAAATGCCACATCTAATGGTTGTGTCAAGTGCTTTGAGTTGACTGGGAGATTGATCAAGCTGATGTCGTTATTGGAACACAGCCTAATAACCTTTAGTATTGAATGTGAAGCAAGATTATCTCCAATCAAAATTCGTTGTCCCGTTTGCTCCTTTAAATAGGGAATAGCAATGGTAGGCAACCATTCTTCGAAAGTAGAACTTTCGAACCAACCCGATTTCGAACGATTATACTTGGCGCGTGGTGGTCCACATTCAGTCCATGTGTTATACATATGAACAGCTTTATAACATACGGGGGTAATAAGGTACCATCTCCGGCACCGCTAAACATCACCGATACCGATGCTTTCGTACTGTTCAACTCTTGCTTAAGCCTTTTCAAAAACGAATAAACAAAATCCGATCCTGGTAAGTTCCCTTTGAAGGTTAAAATTTGCTTTCCCGTTCTATACAAATACTCTTTAACAATGAGGCGTAACATCCCTGTGCCAACAGGATATTCCCATTCCGAGCATAGTTTCAGCCTTTCTACAAGCAAATTTTCATCTGATGCAGTCAAGCCCGTATGTCCGCCGTGATGTTTGATGCAGTTTTCTTTCATGGCATGCCGGTAAATCACGGAATAGCTGATGCCATACTGCCCAGCCGCTTGGCAAAAAGACATTTTTTTATTAAGACATCCCCAACAGCCTGTTTCCGAATTTGAGGATCGGTTTTTTTGTAGGATTGCAGCCCTTTCGAATTGTAGTTTCTGACCATTGTTTTTCTGGAAATATGGAGAACCTTTTTTTTGTCAATATGGGGTTTTTATTTAAAAAAAAACATGTTTTTTTATCTGTATCAAAATGAGTGTTCTTCCTAGTACAAAAAATATTTTTTATGAATCGCAACTATTTTTCCTCGATTTTTAAATAAGAAAAATCTAATCATTTTTATTTTCACAAACCGACATGCAGTTTCACAAAGTGACATTTACTTTCAGTAACGGTGGCTCCCGGCACATAATTTTCAGTTACGGGGGCTTCCATTATGACATAAATTTCAACTTATGTATGCTAGAAATCAATGGTTGCTTCGTTGGTTTAGGTTGTCTGTTTTTTGAAGCGTGTTTCATGGTGAAATAAGAGGTGTTGTCTTGCAATCAAATTTTTTAAATAATAATTTGAAATTGTTTTTCAATAGTTACGCTTGTCAAAATTTAATAATGAATTAACTGCCGGTATATTATTATATTTGCTATCGAACAACGTTATAATCCACATATCCCTATAATACCCTATTGAGCAAAAAAACAAATTCATGTTTCTATTTGCCCCGTCAAAGTAAGAATAGGGGCAAAGTATGAAAAATAAGTGATAATTTGATAAATACCTGGTGCTGATTCAAAATTTCCACCGTAGTAGTTTTGATTATTAAATTACCGAACTGTAACAAACACTAAGAGGGTATAAAGCAGTGCCTTAAATTTTCATAAAATATCCATGAGAAGTGAAAATGATTTTATCCCAATGTTATGATGATGTTTACTTTCCCGGTTTTCATGGTTACCGCTGTCACTTCTATGTCAACTGAATTTTGTTTGCTGCAATGAATGAAGTCGGCTCTATGTGCGGGTCAAAAATCTGCCGTCACTGTTGTTTTGATTATCAATCGGTCAGCATGAATTTCATTTGATGAAATCTGAATATCATCTCTTGTGATGATTTTTAATATTAAGTGATTTTGAATCCTAATCCAAACATGGAACAATCAGGGCCGTCGTCATCGTCCCAGAGGAATAAATGCTAGGAATGTTGTGCAAGAAAACCCTGGACTGGGCTGCCCTTTGCCCTTTTCCAATCCCGACGGGTAATTGATATTCATTGCGGTTGATTGAATTTCATTTCTGACATTTCGAAATTCGTTTTGAAAATGAACTTGTTTACATAAATGAATATCAAAGCATTTTGAAAATTGAACGTTCATTCTTCTGGTTACGTTTGTTGTCATGAGTTATCATTTGATTTTCGCATGGAACTTATAGGTAGTCTATGTTATGTTGCCTGAAAATCCACGCTTTTGAATCTAATGAGCATGACTTTTACCAAGACTGGTATAAAGCGACTGAACGCGGCTTACTCAGGTGAAGTTTTCAAGCATACGATAACACTCGTAAGTTCTAGCTCAACTTTGCGAATTAAAAAAAAAATTACAGCAGTGCTGCCACGCAAACGTTGCTTGGGTGAAATTTGTTAGGGCATCTTCAGCGGCGGTCTATTTTTAGATCAACTTTTTACCTGATTTGCATCAGCGAAACTTGAATAGAATTAGCTAAAATAGACCAACTTTGCGTTCCCCGCACCGGTGTTGTATTACTTGTTGTTAAACCCACCAACACCTGTCATCATGTCGATCATTCAACATCAGAGATCAGAAGTTTTTTTTCAGAGATCGCAGATTTTTCACAAATATTTTGATTGGTTTGGCCAAATCAATTTAATGCCAGTAATGCGTCGTTAGCTGACGACAAGGAATACTTGTTCTTTCGTTTGGCTGAAGGTGAGTGTGTGAATGCACGCATTTCATTAAAACGATATTAGATAATGCTGATTTGTAGTTTGGCAGCGGATAAACAAGAGTCGAAACGGAGAGGGTCACATTCCGTTTCGGTCATCAGAATCTGTTCCAGGACTACTTTAGCGAAGAAGTACTTTCTGCGTTTCCGCATGCCAAGGGAGGTGTTCCTGGACATTATGCGACAACTGTTTAGAGTCAACTAGAGGCTTCTCCAAAATTTATCTGTATGAGCTATTTGCAAGTGCTTATCATGACCAATGTATCAATAAACAGATTGTTTACTTTGAAGACTTCGTCACTTTGCATTTCCGAGCAATCGAAAATCTCGAAACTTCCGCATTCCGATCTTGTCAGCGTTTACCGGAAAATGCAGTGGCTGTTAAAAAAACTAAGACAAGCATTCGTTATTTAGGAAAGAAACGAAAAGGCAATTCACTAGCATCGGGAGCAACTAGAGGTAATTATCAGCATCCGAAGCGAGCAACACAACTTTTTGTCCACCGCCAGCATCACACGCAGCAAACACGGTTACTTTTTAGCTCACAAATATACCTCAGAATATACTCAATAAAATTGAGCTACTGTTTAGTAAAAGCTGAAATTTTACTCAATAATTGGTATTATCAAGTAGCGTGTAGTGTTTTGGAACGGTATTTTTTTGTTCCAAATTGCTGCAAGAATAGATCAAACCATATACCTATTTTAAAATGATGCTGAATAGGTCCAGTATAAAACAGAATTTACAACACCGGTGCAGCGATGTTTTTGCGTTTGGTATAAAAAAATAAACCCAATCCACGATTTGGATCGCCGTTGAAGATGCCCTTAATATCTAGCAGAAAAAATAGAGATGCTGTTTCAAAATTATCCAGTGCAGTAAAAAAAGGAATGTGAAGTTTTGTTTCTATTTGTGAGTGGCACTTAATAGATGACTCTAATCTATTGTCCTTATAGGGTCAGGGGGTGTAATGTTAGCCTTGCTCCTTCACTCGGCCTATGTATCAAATGTGTCATTTATTTAGCGATAATCAACAAAATCATGTTGCTATTAGGATGACCGATGTAGTTCGAAGCAATTGAGAAAATATTAATCAACTTACAGTTGTTCACTTTCGCGTAATTTTCGATTTCTTGAACTTTTGGGGCATCATGATTTCACTGGTTAAGCTGAACAGATGATCTACACGATCTTCGAGTGATCTAAATTTGCCTTAATTGAAGCAAGTAATGCAGTCTGGATGTGCAGAAAATAGTTACACCAGCCACCACCATAGCCTGTTGCATCAATAACGTAGTAAAAAGGTTGTTATTGGTAAAATTCCAAGTGTAAGTGCATGCATTTGCGGTTGTTTATATTCACGTGACTCATGTAAACACAAAAAGAAGGAACAATATCATTGTATAGTGAATTATAATGTTTTCATTTTTGAATCTTGTGAATCTTTAGCTAATCATTATCAATAACTTCCAAAGCTTCATTGGAATATATTGCTGTTGGTCTTCAGGATGATTGTTTTCAAAGCACTTTTAAGAAAACTGATGTGACTAATTCTTTTATATTCTATTGAAACAAATGGCTGGTACAACGTCCGTGTCACTTTTGTGGTACTGAACTCACTCAATACTAATGTTATCATAATGTATTATTTCATTGAATTATCATGAGCTACCACTTATTTGTGTCTAGTCAAGCATTGATGTGGACATTTGTGTAATGTTAAATGATCTTTAATGCATCTATATGCGCTGTTATAAAGCTATCATCCATAGTCCTGTTTAATTATTCCAGATAGATGGATGCAGCCTTATAAGCAACTTGAAAAGGGGATGCTGTATATTAATCGTAAATATGAACACCTTTGTCATATTTGAACAACTTATTTCAATTTAATCTTACGTTATAGGTTATTTAGATTTCATCTGAGTGTAAATGCGGCTCAGTTTGACTCTTCTTATAAGATCTACACAGAAAAAATTCTTGTGGTAAAAACTAGCATTTTACCCGACTACGTCTATCTTTAAAACTACCATGAAATTTCAGTCAAATTTATTATGTTTATGGTAAAACCATCAACGTTTGTGGTATATTTGACAGACCTCATATTGATATCAACTGCACCATGGTTGATCTAATCGCAGGCATGGTAAAATCAAACGCATTTTTAGTCAGTTGAAAATTGTTGGTGCTTGCGCTCAATTTAACCCTCGAAATGGTAGTGTCTACTGTGGTTTTTCTTTGCGTGTAGGATTTGCTAAAGGTTACACGCAGAGAAATAGATATTTATTTCAAAAATAAATCACTTTGAATTCAAAGAAATATATTTTTGACTCAGGGCCTAATTTCAATTTTCTTTGAATCAAATATAAACGATATTAGTTTCAAAGCAAATATTTTTTTATTTTAACAATCAAGCTTCCATACGACTGGCTGTAGATTCGAATATATTTTTATTTGAATCTAGCACATTGTTTTTTGAATCGAATATTATTATTTTTACTTCAATTGCGTGCTTCTTTTTAAATTAAAATAAAAACGCTCTGACTCAAAATAAAATTAGATTTTTTTTTAAACTTTATTAGAGTGGCTTTCAGCCTCCTGGGCTGGTTCGCCACTAAAATTGGATTTGTTTTAAACATAATTCTGGTTGATTTTATTGATAAAAATGTATCTTCGCTCTTAATTTTTTATTTTATAAGTTTAAGGTAAAGATCAAGGTTTAATTGTTGTTTTTGAACCATATTTATTTTGTTCACTGCGCCTAAATAATAATCTTAGCACTTTAACCATGGATGCATTCTGTCCTTTTCGCCAAAAAATGGATGCTGTATCAGTTCTTTCACCGTTCGTTTATCCGTTTAAAGTTTCGACGGTGTACCGGTTCGCTGAAAAGCCCAAAAATTAGAATTTTCACCGTAAGTAATATAAATTTACATAGGGTACGTGTCCTTTGACTCAGCCTATTATGCAACCATCGATTACGTTTTTTGATTATAACTCTTAAAGTTTTCAAGCTGAAGGCGAGATTCGACTAGTTCCTACACTTGCAAAGATAAGTTTGATAAGACATTTGGTAGTATGTATCACGAAAAGTTACACAACTCTTCTTATAAAGTCAGAAACTTTTAAGGGATATGGATTTAATGTTGGATCTACAGGCACCAAATTGGGTCTATTCATGGATGCAACTTCCTCCCATTCGATGGATTTATTACTAAATGCAGTCTTTGTACGGTTTTTTTCTTCTTATTTTATGAATTAAAGCATTGCCAGCAGTAGTCGGTTTTACTTAAAACAACATTTCACAAAACAAACTATAGTAAAACTGTTTTGAAACACATAAGTGATGTCTCATATATGATTTACTAGCCATTCAATAATGAAAATATTATTAATCACTATACAACGACTTAGTTCCTTCGGTTTGTGTTTAGATGATCCACTTGAATATTAGCAACCGCAAACACATGTATTTCCACTTGAAATTTTAACAATAACAACCTTTTTACTACGTAATTGATACAACAGGCCATAGTTGGGAACATACAAAAAAATATGTCCCCAACATTGGGTCTATGATTTTCATGTAAAATAATTGTTTTTTTGGCTATGTGAATAGTTATTTTGTAACGTGTACCTATTTTCTGCACATCCACACTGCATTACTTGCTACATCGATTCAATTAAGCCAAATTTAGATCACTTGAAGATAGTGTAGATCATCTGTTCACCTTAACCAGTAAAATCATGGTGCCCCAAAAGTTCAAAAATTCGAAAATTACGCGGAAGTGAAAAACTATAAGTTGATTAATATTGTAACAATTGCTTCGGATTACATCGGTCATCTTAATAGCAACATGACTTTTGTTGATTATTCCTAAATTATGACATATTTGGTACAAAGGCCGAATGAAGGAGCTAGGCTAACATTACATCCCCAGGGTTGTTACGAGAAGTCTGAAAATAAATCCGCGCCAAATCCGCGCGAGTTCAAAATCAAATCCGCGCCAAATCCGCGCGAGTTCAAAATCAAATCCACGCCTTCAAATCCAATCCACACACGAATGTTCTATAACTTATCAAGCATCAAATATATAGGATGGGGAACGGCTTCATCAGTAGGCGAACCTATTTCAAACAAGGGGTAAACAATAACATGCATCACTCATTTTTGGCAGTATGCTACAAATAATAAAAGTAGATTTTTGATTAATTTCCTTCAGAAAACCCAGCGCTTGGAATAGAGTCTCGGTGGAGCTAAAACCGTTCCCCACAATAAGATTATCTGCGTTTTTGAGCCAATTAGACGCATTGTTCAAAACAGGAATGTAATTGAAAACTTCAGTGTGAAATAAAACCTGTAAAGAGGGAAACATAAGTCATGATGAGCTAAGTCAAATAAATTGACCGATAACCAACTTAATAAAAATGTCCAGACAAAAACAACCAATGACCCAAGATGTGATCCACGCTGGCCAAGTCCACCCAAGTGAGAAATCCTTAATTACAGAATGTTCTCCTCTGATCTTTGAAAAAGCTGCCAAGCCGTTCTAGAAAGTTCCAACTAACATTTCAAGAAGTTTCTTCCGAAACTTCTGGGTAGTTATTTCCTAAACTTGAGAGAAGTTCTTTCCTCAGCTTCTATGACGCATCGTCCTGAGCATTTTTTTTCAGATTTTTTGAGAAATTACAGATGCCCTTCTTGGTTAGCTCCCGTCTAAACTTTCGGGAAGTTTTTTTTCTGAACTTCTGGGAAGTTCAAACTTGAATTTCTGGAAAGAACTCCAAAACCTCTGAAAAATTACAAACTTCAGAGAAGTCCTCTCCCCTCCACTTCTTCATGAAGCTCTGATAAGGCCTCTCCTGATTCTTGGGGAAGTTCTGTCTTGTATTCTGGTGTAATGATCTTTTGATCATGTAATTCTGGTAAATATGATCTTGAGCTTCGGTAATGAAGTTTCTACCTGACCATAGGAGAATTTTTTTTTCGAGGAAGTCTCTAAGTTTCTCAAATATGATTTGTATTGTTGTGAACCTTGATTTTCGTTGTGACTTAATAGTAAAGGACCAATATTACCAACGCTTTGACAGCAATTTTACGCATTGGTTTGAACACGCGTGGGATTGAACACTACCATAAGTAGGGACTCCATGTTACCCTCGGAAAGGGCCTATACCATACTTATCTCCAGGCCCATTGTGTCTCCAAGTGGCCCACCGCTTACGTTTCTTCAAGAATTTCTACTTTAAATGATACCTACGATAGTTTAAAACATTTCAACAAAGCTTCTTACCATATCTACTATACTGAGTTTAAATACTATACTGCGTACGTTTTAAATCCGAACTTCATAGAATATCTTTATTTGAAATTTAAAATCATTTCAAATGTCTGTAAAAGTCTGCAACATAAATAAAATGTCTGCTAAAAAAGTCTGCAATGAAAAGTCTGCAAATTAACAGACATGTCTGTGAATATGGCATCCCTGACCCTGACACTGAAAATAAACACGCTCGAGGGGTACGCCACTTTGCGATTGCACGTTGGATCCCTGCAAATCCTTATCAAATTCACAATATCCCTTCCTCTATCGCCATTAATCGCCACAGTATTATGAATCGCGAAATTAATCGCGCAATCGCGTCTCATCGTCACCAATTCCTACTCGAATCGCGAGCAGTGATATTGATGTCTGGCAGCCATGACATTTATATTCGAGCTGTTCTGTGCAGTGTCGAAATTTGTTTTGATTATATCGAGCAAATGAATCCAAGTAAGCAAGTTTTCCGAAACAAAATCAGTAGTTTTGTTTACGATTGTTTCGGTGCTAGAAATGGCAGACCGAATAAATTCTTTAAAAAACAGTTAGTATCTTCGCTTGACTATTCAATTATGGTAAATTAGTTTGAAAAGTTTGAATCTGTTATAAGATTCGATGTTGATGTTACCATCAATCAAGGATTCATCCAAATGCAGCAAAAAATACGCATCTACAGAGTAGAAGCTTCCAGTGATTCTGACACCTTTGCTGCAACTGCTGCTACCAGGAGGATGGACAGGATACTCATCTAGAGTGAAAGCTAATCTCTTTCCGGATAAATATTTGAAACCGTGAACGTGAGCTATTTTCCAATAGTCTTTATCTTGCAGAACTACTTATTTGCCGCTACGTATCACACTTCGTACTTCATTTTCATTACTTACAGGAATTACATTGTTAGCTACTTTTTCGTGAAAGCGTTTGGTTCTATCTGCTTTGCATCGTTCAGGTTCACCTTTAAACATCCATAAAAAGGTTTTGATATTCAGGTGAATTATTTGTTCCTAAGTCTGAACGAATGCTTTTCGTTGGGATAGCGGGAATCCATCAAATCCAAAGTATCAGAAATATTTGAGAATATAAATTCAGCATCATAGACTTCATTTTATAATGTACCATTATCAGCACTACGGATTTCAACATTTTCATCTGGATTTTCTACAGAGCATTTGATCTGTTCGTCGTCTTCTACGAAGTCCTGATCTAAAGTGTTGGCGTCATGTTTTCCAACTTCTCTATTCGACCGTTGGTTCGATGCAGTCGGTCGCAGAATAATACTTTCGCCAAAATCCATATCGTTTCTGTCTATACCCAACTCTAATAATGTTTCGATCGCTTGAGCTCTGGATTCATCGTTTTTCTTGCGATGTCTGGAGAAAATTTTACTGATTTAATATTTGAAAGCGAGAAATGTCATTTTATTTCTGGCAGTTCTGGTTGTCAAATTTTTCGAGCAGTTCCATTCTGTAAGCGATAATTTTTATTCTGATCGCATTGTCATCGCGCTCTCATCGCGATTGATCATGCTAATCGCATAAAATGCTTTCAGTAGAAAGAAAACCGTCATCATCGTGAAAATTGTCATGCCAGGAAGCTTTATTTAACGCTCTTCGTGGGAGTTGCACCCCTCGCACGCTCTGGTTTACTCATTTTGTTAATTCATTTAACTCATTCTGCACGGAAAAAATCCGTGCCCGGATCCGTGAACTGCAGTCATGAATTCGAGAACAAGCAAAACTACACCGTGAACTGAATCACGTAATCATGAACTAAATCACGTTTTTAGGTAAAAACCCTGAAAACGTTAACTAGTTCACGGTCCGTTTTCATTTTCGTGAACGCTTTTGTTTCTGTGTGGGTATATCAATATGGTGATGAACGAATCCGCGCCAAATCCGAGCCAGAACGAATTTTATGAACAAATCCGCGCCAAATCCGCGAAAATCGCGAAATTCGCGAAATTCGCGAAATCCGCGCTGCCGTAACAACCCTGCATCCCCTAACCCTACTTTGAAATGTACCGATAACCTAGCCGATAACTGCTCCTACAAAGCTGAGGAAACACAGCTTGATAAAAATCTCCTCTGATGAGTCCATTTTGCAGTTTTTGTGTTACAAAATGGTGCGAAGGTGACGCACACATACTCAAAGCGTCATACCATTTTGAAAAGATTTTCTTTTTAAATCATATGAAAATATTGTTGATTCAAATAACTATATTTTCAAATCAATGCTGAGTGGTATTAAAAACAAATAAACATTATTTTGATTCAACCAAAATTATATTTTTGAATCAAAGCCCTCGTATATTTGATTCTAGTATGCTGTATTTCTCTGCGTGTATTTATTGGTATTCTGCTAATATCAAAGGCTATTATGGACCGCCATTGGCATTGTGTAATTTCTGAAATCACATCCCAAATACCCATAAACCCTTCCAATTGCATTCATTTTCACTGATCATCCCTATCGCCCAAGTCGACATGATCAAAACACAAACATACACACACACTCTTCAAAACTTCCGTAAGCAAAACGCAGCAGCTATAATAGTAAGATCCGAATACTTACATATTGCGAGACTCGCTGCTATGAATAGAATAGTACGCATTCTTGTTTGTTGGCTTGCCTGGCGTATCTCGCACTACTCGGAACGTACAAATCTCTCGGTCGACTCACTTCCCACAGACTGGATCATATCCTGCGATTTCGATTCAAATCTGTCACGACGCACCTCCCGTGGGAATAGTAATTACACACAGCTGCTTTCCCTGTCTGGCTGACTGTCTTTTCTTCTCTCGACACTTAGTACTGGACCATCAAGTCCAACCTGGTATGAGCAGAGCTTCAACCACACAACACCAGCATTGTGAAATGCATGCATAAATTGGTGATCTTCCTTAACACAAAACTGGCCCTTATATGCAGCACGACCAGATGCAGCACTTGGGCACCATTGTAATTATCTTCGTTTTTTTTTTCTCGTCACGATGGATCAAAACATCAACCCCTCCGTTGTATGCGCACTTCACTACCCAGGGAAACACCTCGGCGTCTCACGATTTTCCACCCACAAAATTAATTCAAATCACACTTCGCGGCGATCGAACAGCGAGGAAAGTTCCGAAAATATTTACGACGATTGCAACTTCAAACGCCTGTCTGGCGCTGGCGGTCAGACATGGAAAGGAATTATTACTATTCGTATTATTTCTTTTCCTCCGATTGGCTCCGTCTGGCATTGGTCGTATAATGGTGTGACCTTTTTCTGATGTTTAGATACACTACATCAGGCAGAGGGAACGAATATGCTCTGGATGCGTCGCAGGTTACACTTTTGAGCGGATATTGGCACTGCTTTCTTCGCGGGCGGCGGTCTATTTTCGATCGCGGAAATCTCACTGGCAGTAGCTTGGCTAAACAAGGAACTGAAGAAACGGAGAGAAAACACACACAAAAAACTGTTAGCCTCTTCTGGACATATGTGGCCGTCGTCTGGAAAGCTATGCGTAGATAGGAACGACGTCGTACTGTCATACGGTAAAATATCTGCCTGTTATGCTGGTAGTCAGATGGAGGAGACAGTCAAGGCTTACAGGATGTGGATGGAAGGTAGATGGTAGTCGGTTGATGTATTGGTATCGGGCACAAGACGGTTGATTCGAGCAGTTTTGATTTGAATGCTATGGAGACGGACGGTGGTTCGTTTCATGTTTGTTTGGCTTGCTGATCATGTCCTTGTGTTTTTATTTGTATTGCACGGTGAGTCATGGGGACTTCAACGCACGTGGTATGAAACATGACTACCGTGCTGCATCAAAATCCGGACGGTATCAATATCCGGACACCTCCACCAATTTATCTAAATTAGAAGGTAATTTATACAATTTTTGAGATGCAATTACATACAGGATCTTTTTAAATATATCATAGATCGTTCTAGAAAAAATAATTGTCGTAGTAGGCCATCACAGATAATTTTAAAACATCCAAACGTACCGGGTACTGTCAAACAGTGTCTTTTTGCTGCGAGTGTTAGCGGATTATTAAAAATAGTGCTTTTGAATTTTAGAGTTTTCTGTGTTTCAATCATAAGACGATCAATTGGTGTTACTTTGTACTGATGGAAAAGGTGTGTTTTGATAAGTTTAAGGAGTGTCATTTATTAATTAGTTAATATAGATTGTATTTTTTTGATTAAATACACTGTCCGGATTTTAAACCAAAATTTCAAGCTGTTTTTAAATCCGGACGCTCTATTGAGAGTGACCTAAAGCTTTTGGGACTAAATGGGTATCTATATATTTTATAGAAAATGCGCGATGAAATATTCAATCAAGCAGTGACCGCGATGCAGGGCGGAGGGAACCGTCGATCCGTGGAACCGCCAGAAAATTTGGAATCCCGAAAAGTACGTTAGAAGATAAGGTGAAATCCAGATACGCAGGTAATCGGAAGGGTATTCAAACTGTGCTTTCAAATGATGAAGAGCAAATTGTATACGATTACGTGATTGCAAGTGCCGAGGCAGGATATCCGGTCACCGAGAAAATATTGATGCTGCAGGTAGGGGACGCCATAAAATTTCTTGGTAGGTCAGGAGTGTTTAAAAATGGCCTTCCTGGCCGAGGATGGGTTAGACGATTTCTGCAACGTCACCCGGACTTATCTAAATGGACGGCAAACAATTTGTCGAAACGACGGGTTGTTACCGAAGTTGACTTTCGAAAATCATTCCAAACGGTTACACAATATCTGGAATCGAAAAACGCCCTTGAAGTGTTGGAGCATCCAGAACGAGTCGTTAATATGAATGAATCCTCGTTTTGTCTCGTCCCTAAGAATCAGAAGGTGATCGCTGCAAAAGCCTCGAAAAATATTCAATCCCTCACTTCAAACTCCGAAAAAGAAATCTACACAGTTCTAATTTCCGGTTCGGCCGCAGGTGAATTGCCTCCTCCGTTAGTTCTGTTTCCTATAAATCACGGATTCCATCAAGCGTTTTAAGAAGTGTTCCTAAAGGATGGGGAATTGGCCATACCGATTCTGGCTGGATGAACACACAGGCATTTTATGATTTTATCGTCAAAGTTTTTTATCCATGGACCGTCGAAAGAAAGTTAGAGTTTCCCATCATTCTTTTGTAGATGGACATTTTCTCACGCCACATTCGAGACAATTAATTTTTGCCAGAGAAAGGTATAATCCTTGTATCTTTACTGCCCAATGCCACCCATTTCATGCAGCCGTTGGATGTAGCTTTTCTGCCCCAATGAAAGCTGTTTGGCAAGACCAGTTGAAAATGTGGCGATTCGAACACCAAGGCGAGATGATAACCCGTCCTGATTTTGCACCTTTGCTTGAAAAAAACCTTGCTAATATGACCGGTAAAACAGATGCGTTGATTAATGGATTCCGAAAGTGTGGTCTATTCCCGTTCACCTCAAACGCAATCGACTACAAAAGCCTTCCAATTCCACAATCTGCACCCTCGGCATTGGTGAAAAATATCCAGCGAGGATCGGAAGTGATCGATAAATCTCCATCCAATCCACGTCCTTCAGAGTGTGCAACTACATTTCTCCAGATGTTGAACGAAAAACTTTCCGTTTCGCAAAAAGTTCGTTTGAAGAGCATCGAAACAAACTAGTGTGGTCAGGAGATTTGGAAGACACAAATCTATTCATACTCTGGCGTAATCTCATGGACGAAGTTGAGGGACCTCCAGAGTATTTAATTATTGATTCTTCGGGATTAGAAAACATACTGGATGAGCCTCAAAATAATTCACTGATGGATGGCAATAGTTTTGGAATAGATTTAGGTAAACGTTATATTTATTCTTCCTTTAAAGCTTAAAGCTTATTATGTTCTTCACAGAAGATAACGAGCAGTTAAATGATGAGATCAATCTCGACCAAAATAACACAATATTATATGCCGAAGAAATGGAACTGACCGTCGACAAATGAACGGATGCTGATCCGAGTACATCGTGCCATATTAGGAGCAGTTTGAGCGGTAAATTACAATAACGTTGGTTTTCAACATATTGTAATGATGTTGTTTTTGAGAAGGAAATAATTACTCATCACCATGATGCTCTAGGAGTAGACAGCATTTTTTTGCTAGAACAAAGTTGTGAAGAGCGTATTGATTGTTCCGTTAGCTCACGGCAGTGCTGTGAAAAATTGAATGAAGTAGTTTTGAAATTGAGCGGAGGGCATTGTTGAAGTAGTATTCCGAAACAGGAAACACAGACTTTGGCTTCAAGCATCCCTGATGCATGGAGTAGGTCAAGGCATAGATCGAATGCACCTACCTTGACTGGCAAAATCCTGTGCACTTGATCGTGCTCACATACTACCGATAGCTTTTTTAATGAGTTCTAACGAACATAGCACTACTTGTACTCCCAAATCCCCTCGACATGGGAGCGATAGTATTCCCGCTCCTTTTGGGTTTATTCTTGGCATACGACTTCTGCTTCATTTATTCCCAGAGCAACAAGCAGCGAACAGTTTTGAGATTCGCACCCTTTCTGAAAGCACTTCCGAGTCGTTTTCACAACTTCAACAGGCTGACTACGTACATACAAACAGTTCAAAATCAGATAATTTACCTCGTAAGAAAATGAATAGAAGTCGACAACGGGGGGCATTTCCAGCTGTGGCTACAAGCGAAGAATGGATGGAAATTTATAAAGCCGAAGCAAACGAGAAGCAGCAGCAAGAATGCTTGAAGAAAAAGAGAATCGAGGAAAGACATTCAAAACAGATGCAAAAGGAACAAGATAAATTGAGAAAATTTGAAGAGAGGCAATTGAAGCAAAGAGTTAAGATGGAAGAAATGATAAAAAAACAATCTTTACTCAAGAAGATTAATGCATCTTAACATAAAACGAAGAGACAATAAATTTATATTGAATTCATATAGGTAATATTGATAAAATCATGTCAATTTGGTTTTATTTTCCCACCAAAGATTCACTTTTTCCAATCCTCTTGGCAAGAAAAATGTATCAATTTAACAGCAAACTACAGAATTTGTAATGCTGTAGATATAAGGATTAACTGCTTCTTTGCAGTTGAGTATTGGCATCAATTTGTTAACCTTTCGTCACCCGCGTCAAATTTTGTAAAGGCTTACAAATTATGTATGGGAGACTACCACGTAGAAAAATCGGTTGGTTTGTCAGTTGTTCAATTCAGGCTTCCGATATTCGGTAAATTTTGACTACCGGATTGTTCAATAAACGATTAAAAATCAGTGAAAAATTAAAAAAATTATAATTGTGGAACAGACTCTGTGTTAATATCTCATGGGTAACGGTCATTTGAATGTTTTACCGAATTACTCAGCAGTTCAAAATCTTGAAAAAAAAATTCCGATATCGGTAATTTGAATTTACAAAGTAACATGGGATAAATGTGCGTCAAACATTCATCAAAATACGTTATCTGTGGCAAGACGGATGTATGAAATATGCAACGCTTGGTACCTATCTTAGTGAAATACCTACTGCTGGCAATGCTAATGATGTTAATTATGCGCTATAATATTTGATGTATTTATGCTTCGTCAAATATATTCATATAAATTATAAGCTACTTTTTTCATTAAATAAGTGAATCTATTGTTTACCCTTTACATTTTAAAGATATAAAAATGATAGAATTAAGATAATTTTGCCTGTCCGGATAACGATTCAAAAGTGTCCGGATTTTGATTCAATTCCATCAGAGTGTCCGGATTTATGAACATGACAAGCAAAATTATTGTTTACATTTCAGTAGATTTTATTATAGTTTAAGCTCAAAATACGTGTCCTACATCAGGGTTAATTACTTTACTTGATGACAGTGAAAAGCATTCATCATTATGCTACGATATTATTATTTACGGGGCATATTCATAATGTGAGCAGCTTCATTGTCCGGATATTGATGCAGCACGGTACGAACCTTGCATTTCAAATAAAAACAATATGTTGTTGTACTTATATTTACATGTTTATCTGTTAACTTGACTGCTACGGAAGTTTCTTTCCTTCATTATGAGCTTTATTTATTAACAATGACCTCCAACTAAGACCGTAAATCTCCTCATTTTGCTTTCGAAAACAGCGGTTGATTGTTTTTCGGTGCGATCCACGCGACAGTCTGTTTTTCGATAACTGCTGTTATACCTATCTGCCATTTGTGCCAATGTGTGAAATAAAGAATTCAAATTCAGCTTCAGCAGTGCAAGCGAGAAAACTTCCATCGGTGAGGTTGTAAATTTTATGACAGCGTTTGATACGGATCCTAGTCAAATTGAGTCGACATATCGGATGGAATAGGAAAAGTCTCTGTTTATAAATCTGTGCAAGCGATGCTGCATGCATTGACGGTAAAATCGAAGGATTTCATTTTCTATTGTGCAAATGGAAAGCTAATAGAAATCGCAAGCGGGTGAATACATCCAATATTCGAGTGTTTGAAAGAAAATGTCTCGATAATCCCAAAAAAATTCTACGTAAATGTTGTTTTAAAGCAGGACATAATTTCTCTTCATCACGAGGCTCACGGAGTGGACAGTAATTTTTGATGGAACAAAAATGTGAAGAGTAAGTATTATTATTAATGACACTTTACACCAGAAGGGTGCATTCGTGTCTCACGAAACGTTTCATTTCGCTAATCTATTTCATGAACAATATTTGCAGTAATTCTTTCCCCACTCCATTTCATTTCGTCTTTCTCAACTATTATTCTTATACTTCTCTACTTCTCCGTCTATTGCTCCGTTGGTTTGCTTCAACTTTTCCTGCTTCTTGCGATTATTCTACTTTTCTTATCTTTTTCTTTCATTTTTGTTGTTTCTCCTTCCACTTTTCTTCTTCTGCTAATTTTCTTCCATTTTTTTCCTTCTGTTTCTCTAAGTCTTCAACTTAATGGGCTTCTGCTCTTTCGATTCTATTCGTCCACTCCGCTTCACTATTCTTCTTCTTCGGTTGTGTTGCTTTGTTCTCATTCACGTTATCTTCTTCTACTTCATGTCATCATTTTGCTTATTTCCACTGCTTTGCTTCCTCTCTTGTGCCTCCTTCAATTTCCTCTGCTTTTCATGTTTTCCTACATCCGCTTCGGGTTTCTTCTTCCGGTGATTCCGTTACACTTCTCTCCTTCAGCTAATGCAACGGCTATGGTTGCTATTTCCGAACTTGTTTTCATCAATGGTTTTTCTTTAGCTACATTTCTCTATTTTTTCATCGACTTCTGTTTTTCCATCTGATTTAGCATCGGACACGTTTCATCTTTTTTATCGTTATTCTTCTTCGGATTCTTCCTCAAGTTATCTATTGTTTCATGGCGCGAGTGATCGAGTGAGCCAAGAAAAAAAACTGCTTTTTGGTGATTTATCATGGTGCTGTGAGTGAAGATCGTGATTAATTTATTAGTTGGTTTTCTACTCATTACTTGGTTTTGACCAGTACTACATATGCGTCGCATCACCTTGGTGTCGGTTTTATTATCGGGCGTAGTGCATTGTCTACTTTTTTGGTTATTTATTCGTCCGTGTTCAATGTATTGTTGCGAACCACTGTTACTATCGGGCATAGTGTGGTATCTATTGTTTCGGTTACCTATTGTTTTTTTGAGTGTGTGATCGAGTGTGCACATGAAAAACAAATTAAACAGCTGAAAGGTATGATGTCGCGGTAATTATTAACGATTAGCTGGCTAACGAAAATATTCGGGGTGGCTCGATATTGCCTTTTTTATAGAAGAAGCTCATGTTTTGATTATAGAAGGTATGAAAGAGCGCTTTTTTAAAAATTGTTTACTATGCGGTGGTGTGGAAACCAGAAGCGATCATGGAAAATGGATAAACCGGAAACGGGAGGTAACTGTGTGGCACTATTTCCGGGTCATGGTGATGCGAGGCGAGACCGGCAGTCAAAGGTAGGTTGTAATAGTGTGTGTGTGTGTGTGTGTGTGTGTGTGTGTGTGTGTGTGTGTTTAGTATCTAAACCTTATCATGTATAATATATATGATCACATCATTTATCAAGGTGAATCCTGATTCATCGGGCCCTACCTATTAACACAGAAAAACCTCCTTCCTGTGACCTTTGTCGGAATGCAGAGGTAAACACGGTCCCTAAACAGCAAAGGTTACACTAACATTCCTTCTCTATTCCCACCTGATTGCAGCTAAGCTAAGCTAAGTTATTCTTCTTCGGATTCTTCCATTTTCTGGTTTCGTTACAGTTTGGAAAACAGTATTGTTTTCCTTAGAAAGTTCAGCATTAATTTTTCTGCTCCTCTGTATTTTCTAGGGCGTCACTTATGCTAGTCCCAATGTTATTTTTCCGTCGTTCGGTAACAAAGTTCCGGAATCTCGAGAATTAAATGCCGGACATCCATGACCGTACCACAACATTTTACCATTAGGCGGCACCTCCTTCTCTCAACAGGAATGTGTGTGTTAGACGCTCCGCGTTCCATCCACTTACAGGTATCATCCTTTACTTCCCTCAACTTTGACTCCTTGTCTCATGCATCACTGTTTACCCCACCAACGTGCCATGATGACGTATCAGCTGTTTAACTTCTATCAGAGAATCTTCTCCTGGAATTGGCCCTCCTGGCTTCATTTGCTAGTCGACCGGCTTCGGAATTGCCACTGATTCCGGCGTGCTCAGAATCCAGCAGAATCGAATAGGTTTGTTCCGTACTATTTCTTCCACTTCTTGGATCCCCGGGTTTCTAATTCTAAGCTAATTGTGAAAGCAATAAGCTTGAAAGGCTAAAGAAGAAGAAGAAGAAGGTGTTTCGAGATTTTCCCGCCTCCAATGTCTGTAGACAGCTGCAGAATCTGATAGAACAACCAACTCGTTATTCTGGCTCGGGATCGTGGCAGCCATCTGTATGGCGTATGCCTCCACGAGAAGACTTCTTCTTCTTCTTTAGCATTTCAAGTTTATTGCTTTCACAATTAGCATATTGCTTGCTCACAACTTAGTGTTCTAAATGCACTTCCACAGTTACTAATTGAGAGCTTTCGATGCCAGTTACCATTTTTGCATTAGTATGATTGTGTAGCAGGTAAATCATACGCTATGCCCAGGAGTCGAGGAGTTTTCCTTAACGAAAAATTCCTAGACCAGACCGGGAATCGAACCCAGCCACCTCCAGCACCATGTTGCTTTTTAGCTGCGCCTTTACCGACTGAGCTTAGGGAGGACCTTTGACTTGCATGCTTTTGAAAGACTGTAGGTGCCAGCAATTCCTCCGTTGAAGAATGTGGAACCCCTACCGTATTTTCTCCCTTAGAGCCATCGGTGTAGGCGACAGTCGATCGGCTCGTATGCATTTCTTAACATCCCACTCAATCGCATGCTATCGTGCGTGCCACACATGATCACTCGGTCTCACGCAGTTAACCGACAGCGGGGAGCGCTGTATCGGACAAATTCTTCGCGGCGGTTCGAGGCTCTGTTGAATCAACGGAAGGGTGATGTTGTCCACGATTCTTCACAACATCACATCAGTTCGCACGGTAGGGTTCCCCGCTTGGGCCATGATTGAGTGTCGGACTGGTTACGAAAGCTCCGGAGACATACCGAACCATTGAATTATATAGAAGAGCAAGAGTCTGCAGAAGTTGCTGGCCCTCCTCGGCTCACTACTTGTCCTATACCGTAGGTCAGCTTCGCGGTTACTATGGCCGTTCCCACCTGCAGCAATGATTCCCGATTGCCACGCGGAAGCTTGGCACCGATCATCTTTAATATCCGCAATCGAGACTCACACGATTTCTTCACCATCTGACAGTGTAGTTTGAATGTTAGGGTCCGATCCAGGGTAACACCCAGAACCCTCAGCCAGTTGGTCCTTGGATTGGCGATTCGCTCGTTGGTTATGTCATGTGCATTCAGACTACAATAGAAGATGTACGACTTCGTTGCTTGGAAAGCGAATCCCATGCTCTTCGCCCATTTGACTACGGCCTTTACGGCGGTACCCCGAGAAGGATGTCGTCCGCGTACAACAATATATTGACTCCGCTCGGTACTATCCAGAAGTATGGATAGTTCCGGGTGAGCACGGCAGGCTGTGAAAATTGAATAGAAGTAGTTTGAAACCGAGCGTAGGGAATTTTTAAAGTAATATATTCAAAACAAGCACACAATCCTTTTCCACACATCCCCAATGCGGCGTTGGTCAAGGCGAGAACGGATTGGCCACCTTGGCTTTCGAAAGAATGTGTGTTTGATCGTGCTCAGATATGCACTACCAGTAGCTTTTTGAAGTGGTTGTGACGAAATATCTGATCGTACTGCCAAATGCTTGGGAGAGGGGAGAATCTTAATCTTTGGGTATATTTTGAGAATACAACGTCTATTTTACCTGACATCCATCTCGTCGTACGTTAACTTAAATCTACATTCTGATTCTATGATTGTTTTGTTTGTACTCTCCGTACGTGGAGTAACGATTGCACTATGGTCCAGAGCGAAAAATTAGGTGGAATAAATTAATAACTCAAAGAATATAAGAGATAGCGTATTGATGTCTTCTGAACAAATTTTGGTTAGCTAATGCCGCGCTGCTAGCAAAAATGTCCTATACGCCCAATTTCACCAATAAAATAATTCACCATCAAACCCCTTCGCCTTGATAGATAGAAATACAAAATGTTCTACAAAGCCACGGAACAACAAAATCATTCAAACTTTGTGGAAGATTACACTTGTCTATCTCTTCCATTTTCTGAGATACAGCGCTTTTAAAGAAACAAAAGCCAAAAATCAGAATTTCTGTCATATTTTGAAAAACATCTAATTTTCAGGCCTACCACATCAAGAGCGATTGCAGTTCACACAAAAATACACATCCGCTCCCAAGACATAACACTCGTACAACTCTTCTGTGAAAAGTTATCACCATCCCTGCTGCTTCACAAGCCATACATTCAAGCGTTACATTTCAAAAAGGCGCAAGCAAAACCGATAGCCCCACATACCAGTTGAACAAGTATATCTCAAAGTACATCCAAGCAAAATTTGGGAATGGTCCTTCTTGATCCCGCTTAACAGCAGAACGCTGAAAATATCGTTTTTTTATGCCGCAAATCTACAATTATCGGATTTATTTCAAGTGTTTATGAACTAGGGTAATTATTAATAGTTCTTGATGCATATAACGTTAGTACATCGTAACGTAGCAGTCACGGAAAAACTTTCGTGCCGTGTTTCCGTCGTTTGAATTGCCACATCCTGAAACCGGCTCACTAATGCGTTATCCTGTGAAAAAATTTCAAGAGATAGTTAGATGATATCGAATAATTTCAAAATAAAATTAAGAATATTGAATAATATACTATTCTTACCCAATTCCTCACGCATCGTTTTTCGAATTTCCGTTTCCTTAGCTTTTACCGCTTTGACTTTTACCGTTTGATTTGCTTACACGCCATGTAGGTTTATCAAGCACCAGCCTATAAGACACTTCCAATAACATTTCCATAGTTCTTATGTACGCATGAAGAGGAGAAAAGCCATATTTATATATGCCAGGATCATCGGAGGACCATGCCACTTCTGGAATTGTTAAGGTGATTGCCAGAAGTTCCAATATAGCAGGCCTGCGATTTGGTTCCAGTCAAATCGTTGGCAACTTTGGTGTCCATCATCGTAAACAACATCACTGGTTTAACAGAAACGACTTGTTTGGATAGTAGTACCATAAAATTTTTCAAATTTCGAATTTGCGCCTTCATTAGAAGAACCTCGCGTTTTGTTAGCTCTGCGCATTCTTTTGCAAATACCAGTTTGATGGGCCTGCATAGGAAAATTGAAGAAGGAAGATCATTATTTCAAGCAATTTCTTCAGTACCGTCAGATCTACGATGCCCAATCAACCGTAGCAGAACTAACGAGAGTGCGAATACATGCGAATCTCTATATTCTTGCAGTTCGTGGTCCTCGTCATCGTCAATAAAACACTGTTTATATCTTGTGTGATTGCTTCTGCCATCACAACCCTATTTGTATATAAGTGTAAATTCGTCGTATCCCGAGCAGGAGACAATAACATATGAATACCTAATTTTCATCTTGATAACTGGCCGTGATATTAAAGAGCTCAGATTAAGTGGTAAAATACCTAAGCAAAATACCTAAGAATTGCAAGCAAAATATCTCTCAAATAACAAAACTTTTTATTTTGGATTCCTGGGAATACCTGAGAGGTACTATTTTGGTATTGTATAACCTCAATTTGGTATTCGCATAACATTTTATGTTATTATCCTCAGGTATTTTACCTCTTAATCTGAGCTCCTAAATACCAAAGCCAGTTATCAAGTTATTCGGCTCTGCTCAGGATACGATGGGTATATATCTGCTCCTCTACTCAAATTCACCTCCCGGATATCCATATATTGAGCTTTTGAAACCACGTTCTTGCATAAGAATGCAAGACCTTTCTCAGCTGTTAGTGGATTTAATTTTTCTTTTCATTTTTATTCCGAAGATTGTTGATTGGCCGCTGCTGTATCAGGAGTTTGTGCTTATTTTTCTATCAGTTTACCAGTTTTCCGGAACCCAGCCGACGCTACGGAAGTTGCTGCAGCAAACGAGATTTCTTGGCCGAATATTGGTTCAGAAGAGGTTCAACCTTTTTTTTCCTTAATTTTCGTTTTGTGTCTTTGAACGGCTTTGATGGACGGACGAAAACGTAATACCGATCATAAATTCTCCATCAAGCCAAGTTTTGTTGATATTCAAAAACCGTTTGCGTTTTCGTCCAGCTGCACACCATAGTTTCTGAAACTTCAGCATCACCAGATGAAGCTTCTTATGCACCAAATCAATGTTAAGTTTTTCTCCGGAATACATTTTCTTTACAAATTCCAACAAATCTTTTTCTTTAGCTCCCTTCATTAGAAGAGATATGAGAACGGTCAGAGGAATTGCTAATAAATTAAAATTCGCTTTATTGAAATAACAATGCTCGAACAACAAATTTACCTACCTGTTTCATTTTGAAAGCACTTAACGTGACAATTTTATGCCAAAAAAGCAAAGCTTGCTTTGATTTGATCCCCAAGGGAACACGATTGTAAATTTACGGCATAAAAAACGATATTTTCAACGTTCCTCCACTAAGCAAAATCAAAAAAGACCATTCCCAAATTCTGCCCAAATGTACTCTGAGACACACCTATTCAACTGGTATATAAAGCTATCGGTTTTACTTGCGCCTTTTTGAAATGTAACGCTTGAATATATGGCTTATAAAACAACAAAAATGATGATAACTCTTCACAGGAAAGTTGTACGAGTATGATGTCTTGGGAGCAAATGTGTATTTCTATGTGAACCACAATCGCTCCCAATATAGTAGGCCCGAAAAATAGATACTCTTCAAAATATGACAGAAATTCCGATTTCTGGCCCCTGCCTCCCCAAAAGCGCCACATCTCAAAAAATAGAAGAGAAAGACAAACACAATCTTCCACAAAGTTTGAATGATTTTGTTGCTCCACAACTTTGTAGAACATTTTGTATTTCTATCCATCAAAACGAAAAAGTTTGATAGTAAACTACTTCATTGGTGAAACCAGGCGTATAGGACATTCCTGCCAACAACGCGGCATTAGCCAACCAAAACTCGTTCAGAAGACATCAATACGCTATCTCTTATATTCTTTGAGTTATTAATTTATTCCACCTAATTTTTCGCTCTGGACCACAGTGGATTGGGATATAGAAGGAGATGTCACCATGAGGCCCCAAGAGTGAACAGTAATGTTTGCTAGAATGAAAGATATGAAGAGAAAGTGTTAATGGTTCAGTCAGTGTACCAACTGGAAGTATTGAGGCGCGAAGGGTTTGGATACAGCGGTTCTCGAACAAAGGACGTATTCCTTTTGCCTTACATATAATATTGCTTAAATGAAATATATACACTCACCTTCAGCCTAACGAAAGAGCAAATATTCCTCGTCGTCTGGTAACGGCGCATGTAGCACACGTCTGGTTGTTGATGGCCGGGTGTTGCTATTGTGGTTGCTCACCTGTGGGATATTGCCCGAGTCCAGATAATAGGTTCGTTAAGGACATACACGACCGAGTCCTTTTCCAATATAAATTCTAGGTTAGAATAATTTTCACACACACAAGTGTTTGGAACTAAATATCACAGCTATACCGAAACAAAAAGAGTTCAAAGTGCTGACCAAAGTATGCTCTAAATGAGCAAGCATTTGGTGGAAATATCATGCACGAAGTCTTAATAATATTTGAGATTTGTGCTCAGGAAATCGTGAAGTGAGAGGGATTCGGTCGTGTATGTCTTTAAGAAGGGAGCGCCAGATACAATTCCTTTTTGGTTTTCCCACAGCACGGACAGTGACACGAGCATAACCACTGATTTTTTTTATTTTAAAAAAGACTGTGCAATATCGTAGTTGCTACTCCTTTACTGATCTGAACTAGTGTAATTGCACAGAGAACCACATAGATGGAGCTTGGGAGCTTCTTCTTCTTCTTTATTATTTTTAACGGGACTTTAACCCTAGGGGTCATTCGTCCCGGTCTTGGGAGCTTTTACATCTTCAATGTACAAGTTCACTAATTCTATTTATAGATCAGTACCGGCGCCGGCCACGTCCTCACGGTCTTTTGGGGAGGGGGGAAGAAGGATGATTAGTTTGACAGTCGTTGTTATTAGAGACCGTGAGCACCACTGCATCTCTACAATTGCCAAGGGAAGGAAAGTTGTGTTAGTGAGGCAGGTTTATTTTTAGATCATGGATGCACTGTGGTAAGTGAAGCGATCAATGAAAGAGAGCGCAGTAGACTGCTTTTTATTTTAAATCTAGTGGTGATAGAAAGAGGCAAGTGACAAATGACAAGGAATGGGACGGGCCTGGGATTGAACTCCCGACCATCTGCTCAGTAAGCAGAACGGGTAACCACTGAGCTACCCAGCCGAGCACGAGCATAATCCTTGTTTTTTTTTTTGCAATTAAAAGCCCTTTTACACTACTTTATTTTAGTTATTATTGTCTTTTCCTACAGCTTTGTCTAACTGATCTTGCCTCTTCTAACGTAACTAAGCGTCTGTCGCAAATTTTCTTTTTTTTTAGTTGCTGCGATGCTCCGATGTTTTGTTTTGTTTCCATGGTTACGCGCCCACGGATGACACGATGTCTGATCTCCTGACTTCGTTACCAATAACGCACTACTGGCAGTAAAAATTATTTTTAAATCAATCCAAGGCAAGAAGTTTGTGAAAATAAATCCGAAATCGCTGAAAAAAAACTTCTGATTTCTGATGTTGAACGATTGACAGGTGTTGGCTGGTTTAACAAAAAGAAATACAACACCGGTGCGAGGAATGCGTAGTTGGCCTATTTTAGCTGGTTCTATGCAAGTTTTGGTGATGCAAATCTATATATCTATATTTATAAAAATGGATTTCTGTCTGTCTGTCTGAACCTAATAGACTCGAAAACTACTGAACCGATCGGCGTGAAATTTTGTATGCAGCGATTTTTGAGCCGGGAAAGGTTCTTATGACGGTTTGAGACCCCTCCTTTCACTGGAAAGGGGGGGCTCCCATATAAATGAAACACTAATTTCTACATAACTCGAGAACTAATCAAGCAAAAGAAATCAAATTTAGCATGTGTGGGGGGGGGGGGGGGGGGCTCTCAAACAAATAAAACACAAATTTCTGCATAACTCGAGAACTAATAAAGCATGGGGGAGTTTGCTCATTTACACTTCCGGTCCGCTTCCTAGCATCTTGCTAAGAAGTACCTGGTGATCAGTCCCCCACCGATTACCTGTCGATCTGCCAAATTTTGGTAGACTGACTGCTTAGATTTATCTCAAATTGTAATATTCCGCCCACTATATCACAAAATATTGCGAGTAGTTGAACGGATTGGAGATAAGGAAAGCATTGGGTATAGGACCAAGTCTCCCCCGGTTGGTACCAAATTAATGAGCGTAGGAATCAATAGAACCAATATCAGTTACTAATGCTACGAGAGGTCACCAACCGAAGGGGCGGCTCAACTTGTCTTATCTCTATTTGTAGGATATCCACAGAAAAGAGGGCATGCCTCTATGACCACGAAGCTGGAGGAATCCACATTCATCCGGAGGCAGAATGGTTATCAAGAGCATACAAAACCAGGACGAGAACGATAAGGACTTGAGCAAGAGGGAAAGTAAACAGAAAAGGAAAGAAACAACGAAGAATCTTACAGTTTTACTTATTATATACATAAAACCATAACTAAATACGCGCCAGAATCAAAAAACTGAATTTTGATTCTGGAAGTGTGATTGCATCTCATATATCCATTTGATATATGGGTGTATTCATGCCCCAATTGTATATGATAATATACAATAAGCCCCATTGTATATGATAGCGACCTCAGAATGTACGTGTAGAAACAGGCATTCTCGAAATGGGTCATTGGAAATGCAATAGAGCCATCACCTTTTATCTCCAGGGCTAAAAGTGTTTGCACCTATAGATAGCATAATGTCAAAAATAGGTGCAGACAAATTTCTTCCATAAAAGCACTGCCGGTCAGTGGGAGGTGAATTGTACACACACACACACAACTCGAGAACTAATAAAGCAAATGGAGTCAAATTTGGCATGTGGATTTTTTTTTTGAAGGAAAGGCATATTCATATGGTGGTTTAAGACCCCTCTGCCCTCTGAAAGTGGCGGGGGGGGGGGGTCTCTCATGCAAATGAAACTCAAATTTCTGCATAACTCGAGAATTATTCAAGTAAATGAAACCACATTTGGCATGTGGGGGTTATTGGACGCAGGATTTTTATATATATTAAAATGAATTTCTGTCTGACTGTCTGTCTGACCGATCGGAGTATGTATGCAGGGATTTTTGGGGCTGGGAAAGGTTCTTATGATTGTTTGAGACCGCTTCCCTCTTCTGGAAGGGGGGAGGGCTCCCATACAAATGAAACACAAATTTCTGCATAACTTGAGAACTAATCAAGCAAATGGAACCAAAATTGGTATGCGGGTTTTTTTGAATGCAAGAAATGTTTCTATGGTGATTTCAAACACAAATTTCAACCAAACCTGAGAATTATCCAGGTAACTGAGCCACAAACTGGGTATTGTCTGGGTAAGAAGAATGTTCTGATAGAAGTTTGAACTCCTTCTTTGTCAAAAACAAACTCATTGAAAAAAAAGCGTCAGTTCTATGTAATGTTCATTTATTTAGTTTCAGGCGTAGCAACGCTCGTTTGAAAATAAGAAGAGCTCTTGGTGTTGAACATTGAACCAAATCTCAACAATTTGTCACTTTTTATACTTATTACTTTTAATATGACTGTACGTATGTGAAGGTACAGGTTATTAAATTTTTAAGTGATATGTAGCAATAGTAATCAGTTTGAGTCGAAATCTAGTAAAGAGATTGCCCCTCTATCTGTGCGAGTTGTACAAAATAGGCTAAAGGGTCACCCACAATTGATACGTTGCGGATGCGTTGACGTTAATTTGACAGAAAACCTATGGGAAAACTGTCAAATTCATGCAAACGCATCCGCGACGTATCAATTGTGGGCCAGCCATAAGAATGTGTTCCAAAATCATAAGTGCTTCCAAATCAACCAAATCGTGCTATTTTTTGATACTCGATTTTAACTTGTTTGCTTGTCCATGTTATTGAGGTA